>CAUYPK010101303.1:0-51840 GCA_963574355.1 Loris lydekkerianus | reverse complement strand
AAAACTACCTTGAGATACCATCTAAATTCAGTAAGATTAGCCCAAATCACAAAATCCCAAGACCGGAGATGTTGGCGTGGATGTGGAGAAAAGGGAACACTTCAACACTGCTGGTGGCAATGCAAATTAATACATTCCTTTTGGAAAGATGTTTAGAGAACACTTAGAACACCTAAAAATAGATCTGCCATTCAATCCTATAATTCCTCTACTAGGTATATATCTAAAAGACCAAAAATCACATTATAACAAAGATATTTGTACCAGAATACTCATTGCAGCCCAATTCATAATTGCTAAGTCACGGAAAAAGCCCAAGTGCCCACGATCCACGATTGGATTAATAAATTGTGGTATATGTACACCATGGAATATTATGCAGCCTTAAAGAAAGATGGAGACTTTACCTCTTTCATGTTTACATGGATGAAGCTGGAACATATTCTTCTTAGTAAAGTATTTCAAGAATGGAAGAAAAAGTATCCAATGTACTCAGCCCTACTATGAAACTAATTTATGGCTTTCACATGAAAGCTATATCCCAGTTATAAACTAACAATATGGGGAAGGGGGAGAGGGAGGGGAGGGAGGGGGGAGGATGGGCAGAGGGAGGGTGATTCGTGGGATTACACCTGTGGTGCATCTTACAAGGGTACATGTGAAACTTAGTAAATGTAGAATATAAATGTCTTAACGCAATAACTAAGAAAATGCCAGGAAGGCTATGTTAACTAGTGTGATGAAAATGTGTCAAATTGTTCATAAAACCAGTGTATGTTGCCCCATGATCACATTAATGTACATAGCTATGATTTAATAATAATAAATTAAAAAAAAAAAACAAGATCACAATGACCTTCAACTTGCTAAACCCAAGGGTCAGTTCTTTGTCCTCTTTATTACCTCACAGTGAGTCACGTTCTCCTTTCTTCCATCATGTTTTCATTGTTTCTTGGATGCCTCGCTGTCCTATTTCTTCTCTGACCTTGTTGGCTAATCCCTCTTAGCTCCCTTGACTTGTTTGTTTTTGTTTTCATTTTTGTTTCTGTTTTTGTTGTTGTTTTTAGACAAAGCCTCAAGCTGTCACTCTGGGTGACAACAACCTCCAACTCCTGGGCTTAAGTGATTCTCTTGTCTCATCCTCCCAAGTAGCTGGAACTACAGGTGCCCACCACAACACCTGGCTTTTGTTGTTGTTGTAGTTCTCATTGTTGTTTGGCAGGCCCGGGCTGGATTTGAATCTGCCAGCTCTGGTGTATGTGGCTTATGCCTTAGCCACTTGAGCAACAGGCGCCCAGCCCTCCCTTGACTTATTGTTTCTTTTCTGCTCAACTGCTAAATGTTGACATCCCTTGGACTTAGTCCCAGTCCTCTTCTTGTCCATATATCCTGAGATCTGGGGCTTTCAATATCACCTCCAAACTGATGGCTTTCCATTTTATAATTTATGCTAAAGCAACAACTACTCTCCTAGGTTTAGACACATCTGTTACTGCATATTTGGTATCTCTTCTGGAGCTACCTAACAGGCATCTTAGGCTTAGCCTGGCCAGAACACAGTGCACCGCATTCCCCCACGGTGCACTCCTGTGCTCATCTTCCCAGTGGCCTTTCACCTCTATCAAGTCAAGATGTCATCCAGAATGCTCTCTTCCTCTCATCCTCACATCCAATCAAACAACAATCCTTTTGACCTTACCTATCAAAATTGTCATTTATTATAGGAAATGCAAACACACAGCATCTCTTTGTTGCCAAGCTTACTCCTGTCAACGTGTGAGGCTCAGACCATAGTAAACCCAGCCAATCAGAACTCACCAAACTCTGGCCACCTTCAGACAGTCATAGGGTTGTTACCTAGTGTTTCACTTATTGCCATATTTTAAAAAAATACCCCAAAACTTAAGTGGCTTTAAACATAACCTGCGTGTATTTGCTCACTATTTTTCAGTTGAGGCAGCTCACAGAGGGGATGGCTTGACTACGATCCACAAGGCAATGCTGGGGAGCTTGTCTGGGGCTGGAGTATCTATCTCCAACTTGTTTCCATTCACACTTTGACAAGCTGACACCAGCTATTCAGCTGAGATTATCACCTGGTGACTGCAACTCTCCTTTATGTGAGCTTCTCCCCAAAGTTTTCTGGATATCCTCACAGAAGGGCAAGTGGCAAGAAGAGGGAGATAGAAGTTGCCAGTCCTCTTAAAGGATAGGCCTGGAATTGGCATAGGGTCACTTCCATTTTATTTTATTGGTCAGTTACAGGGCAAATCAAAATTCCAAAATAGACCCCTCCTCTTAGAGAGAAGGGGTGACAAAAAACATGTGGCCATCTTTAATCCACCACAGCAGCCCTTTGAACTATATAACCAACCTGTAGTTGATTTGATTCTTCAGAAACTATGGTGTACTGCTAAATGTTCAACAACCGGCTGGAGGAAAGGGGGAATGGAAGTTAATTTATAGTATTTGCCAATTTCCATGGTGTAAATACTCTCATCATGGCTTACTTCAGGCTATTAATGTATATCACTGAACACAAAGTTAGAAAGAAATGCACACAACCAGCCTTCTCAAGAGACTACAAACTTGCTCCAGAAATGACATTGATCAGTTGAAAAGGAAAATTCTCCAAGGTGTCCAGGTAATAAATGTTTATTGGGTGCCTACTATGTACTAGGCAGTAGGAGTACAGAGGTGACCAAAACAGATCGAAAATTCCTGCAATCATGGGGCTTGTATTCTAATGGAGTAGTCAGGTAATAAGTAACGAAGTACACACTATAATGATATGTGCTATTAAGAAAAATAAAGTGAAACAGAGAGTAGAAAGGGATGAACACTACTCTCTGAAGGGTAAACAGAGAAGGCTTTCTGAGAAGGAGACATTTAGGGAGGTCTGCAACCAACAACAGTAGAGACCACTCTCATGGAGGACTTGCTATGTGCCAGATACTCTTTTTATCTAATTCTATATATTAATTCATGAAATAAATTCCACAAGAAAATTTCCTAAATAATGACAAATTCAAGTCAAAAAAAAAAAAAAAATGTTACAACCATCTAAGAAAACATCTAGAACAGAAAAAATATGTGGAGAAGGGTGAAAATCTGAACCAGGTAACATAGAAAGACAAAAGTGGGTAATTTGGGAAGAACGTAACTTGCATTTGACTCTTACCCAAACTCATCAGCTGTGCCACCACCTCTGGCAGAGAAACAGGCTGCAAAAGGAAAGCCTAAAAAGAATCTGGGGAAGTGGAGGCAAGATTTGCACACATATGATGTGGCAGACTGGGAGAGGGTTTACAGACTGTCTTTAAATATGGCGGTCAACATCCCTCCAACAAAGGCAGAGACAAAGTGGAGACACCCTGGAGACGTCTGCCTTAAACATGAGCTGGGTTTTAAGGTCCAGGCACTTTCACATGAATCCTCACAGCTACTCATGGAGTAGCCAAGGCAAGAAATGACCCCCTACGCAGATGGGGAGTTGTGGACTCAATCAACATGAAAGTCAGGACAGGGCAGCCATGCCCTGAGAACAAGGGGGTCACGTACTACAGTCTCACAGTCTCACATGGTACCACCCCTGCCCCCTCACGTCCCACCCCTCACACATGTACATGGTAGCATACCCAGCCCTGCGTGTACTTCAAGAAGGAGGGCACAGCAGGGAGACTAGAACCCCTTCCATGTAGGACAGTGGATATAGAATTTCACACACCAGTGCCTTAGCCCCCTCCTCCAGCAAGAAAGAGCAGAGATGAGCCATCCCTGATATTTCTACTTCCCTGTGTGTAAAGCAATTTTCAAACTAGGATTCCTTATAAGTGAACCTCTTTCTAAAATACTTTACCAAAAAGACAGATTTTATAATCACCATGTTTTAGATCTTGAGAGATCTGCTCTTTCTTAAATTCATGCTGTCATTATTCTCGATTAAATGTGTTAGAGCTGGAGCAGGAAAGAAGAACGGCTCCGTGGCAGAGCCCCAGGGCTGATGAAAGCATTGACTCGGTGGGTCAGAGGAACATGTCCCCAGAGACACCATCCAAGAGCTCTCTGAGAAATCTGAGTTGAACCAGGTGTCAGAAGTCCCATTCAGCCTTTTAAATAGTTCAGAAGAGGCTGTGATCAGCAGAGTGAAGGGCTGCTGAAAGATCAAAGGCACCATCAGGTAAGAAACAACCCAAGTCAGCTGTGAATAATAAATTGTTTTCTTCCTTAAGCTTGAGAGAGCTAAAGCCACACTGAGTGTAACATATTCAGAGTCCAGAAAACATAATAGGAAGTACTGTGTATATGTGGGGCTGGGAGAGGAGCGAAGGAGAAAAAATGATCGTATGTGGTCTATAAATATTAGTTTACCTCCTCTGGAATGATGAAGAAAATGATCAGAATTAAGGTCTCTATTTTACAGCCAAAAGAACTGATATTAGAGGAGATAAATTCTTGGAAAGTAGATGAACAGAAGAAAACAACATTCCAAATATTTTATTCCCCCCGACTGTCCATCACAGAATATATCCTTTATCTTCAAAGATGGTTATCTAGTTGCTTTAAAGTCTGGGGAGAGATCTGAAGATGGCAAACTGCCCAACATGTAGACTCTTGGGCAGAGTAGGGGAGATAAGAGGTTTTCCTGTCAATGGAATACCAAGATTGACTTTCAGCGAGGAATCCAGCCAATTTATTACTTCTTTCCCATTGTGAAGAAATACTATAAACGGACACACTAAGCCCTAAAGAAACTGGTTAAGGAGGAAAAGAAGAAAAATCAAAACCCAAGTGCAGAAAGACAAACAAGTAGAATCAGTTTGCTGGGTCTTTCTCCAAATCCGGCGAAGCTGTCCCCCTGCAACTTCTTGCCTGCACTGCCTGGGTATCAAGGCGCCAGCTGAACCTTCTACAAGCAAACTGGGTCTTCTGTCCTTTGCTCAAAGGGGACCCTTCTTCTTTGTGGAATTAATTGCTCCTTCAGGAGAATGGGCATAGTCCGCGCTCCTGGCTCCTGCTCAGGCACTGCTCAGCCCCTCCTCCCCAGCCTGGCTTTGTCCGCTTTCTTTTCCCACCAACCCCATCTAGAAAGAACTGTGTTTCATTGTCTGTAAGTCACAGACAATGAATGTGCTTTCCATTCAAAGAATATTATTTTAGAGGAACATATTATAATGCTTTGTGGCACAGACAGAGCATCTGCGAAGAAGGCTGTGGACCCAGGGCGAGCTCTCCTCTCCGAGCAAGCACAAACCTAGAGGGCCGCCTTTCTTAACTATGCATAACGTCCTATGCTCCTTTTCTCTTCCCTGCTTCCTTTATATCACTCCCAGGCCCCCACCCGCACCCCCGCACTAGGGCAGCACAGTGAAAGGGAGCTGGCGAGCTGTGCTGTCCTCTCCTCTGACTGCCTCTAAAGGATGCAGGGTGACTCGTCCCTGCAGACTGGGAGTCCAAGCACAGGCAGGTTCCCAGGGTCCAGACAGTGCCCACGGCTTGCCCCACCTCTTCCTCTGTGTCAATCAGCCCCTTTTCCTCTGCCAAGCCAGCTGTCTGCACCTGGACATCTCTGTCATTCTGCTCCCTCACTCTGCCTGGCCAGAGGCCAGACTGGCAGGGTCCCTGCTGGGGTCTGTGTTCTGCTCTGGACAGCCAGCTGGAGCTAGGTGGGGGTGGGGAGACTTCCATGGGGCCTCTGCCCTACACATGCCTGAAGCAGCAGCCATGCCCTGTCTTCACCTCGCTTTCTACCATGGTAAACTAGTCTCCAGCCTTCCATGGGGCCTCAGAGTATAAGCCCTAACCAAATGGACAGGCCTGCTCCAAAGTCTTTCTATTTATGCAGAATGTACTTTATAGGGTAGGCACATCTGCAGACCAAAGATGATATTGTCATCGTCCCTAAATAATGTCTCTCAAATGTAATTTTAGCTCTGGGTGTGATGGTGCACAACTGTAGTCCCAGCTGCTTGGGAGGCTGAGGTGGCAGGATCACTTGAGTCCAGGGGTTTGAGGCCAGCCTTGTCAGCACAGTGAGACCTTCTTTCCAAAAAACAAGGCAATTTCACATAGTCACCAAACATAGTATTTTTCAATAATCTTCATTCCACTTAAGGTTCTAGGACCTCCCAAAATCCATTTAATCCTTCAAAAGTCTTCACAGTGTCACATTTTCAGGTACAGAATTACACCATGGTGCGCGTCCAAATGTACAGGTCCATAGTTTCTTACATTCAAGCTCTTTTGATTAGAAGCAACAGAAAGGGAATCTATTGGCTGAAACAGAAAGAAGATATTTTATTGGAAGATTCTTGCACAGTGCGTAGGACCAAGTGAGAAACATAAGGGAAGGAAGGAAAGAGGCAGTGTCGAGGCCATCAGCTGGAGGAGGACACCGCCCCTCCAAATGCACTGCCTTGACCTGGGTAATAGTTTTCTATTGCTACCATACTAATCACCACAAATGCAGTGCCTTACGGCAATATAGATGTATGAGCTCATGGCTCTGTAGGTCAGAAGTCTGGCATGGCTCAACTGAGTTCTGTGCCCAGGCTCTCCCAAGGCCAAAACCAAGGAGTCAGTCATGCCATACTCTTATCTGGAAGCTCAGTGGAAGAATCCACTTCTATGCTCATTCAGGCTGTCGACTGAATCCATTTCCTTGAAGTCTCTGCTGCCCCACCAGTTGTCAGCTGGGGACCTCTGTCAGCTCCTAGAAACCCCTGAGGTTACTTCTCATGTGGAACCTCTATCTTCAGGTCAGCAGTTGTGTGCCAAATTCTGCTCCTCCTCTAAATTGCTCCGACTTCTGATGCTTTTAAGGGCCCAAATGATTACCTCAGACTCAGCCAGATTGTCTCCCTATTGTAAGGCCAACTGTGACATGTAGCAATTATGGAAATGATAGCTCATTACCTCATCATATTACAGGGGGGACAGCGCCTACCACAGTGTGACTCAGCTCCCATAACTTTGAGTCCCTGTCTATATTCGTCACATTTCAAGGTCTCCAGAGAGAATATTTGAGTGACAAGTTTGGGCCATGTGTCCACCACAATCAATCAGATATGGGCATAGGCTTATATTAAAAAAGGGTCAACACCTAGACATCAGAGTCTGTTCTGAAAGAGGGGAAGACTGTTGGGAGATTGGGCAATGGTCACAAGAGGGACTCTGCTTGAAATAAGGGAAATAAATGAGGGAGTACCAAGAGGAGAGAACCCCATTCAACACAGCAGGGAGCACCTGCACACTTTAAGTGCTCATATTTTGTCTTTGTATTTTCTGTCTGGGTTAAAAGTCTGTGGCATTGACACTACTGCAAAATAGAACTGTGAGTGTTAGTGAACAAGTACATTTCTGAGTGTTGTATGTTTTTCCTCTGAGTTGAGGATATGGAGTGGTTGCTGCCCTACAGGTGTCCCCTGGGAGAGGGTTTATGACGGCACCCCCACAAGCAGGCTCAGTAGAAGGCAATCCAGAACCACGTGGAAAATCTTTGCACTCATTAGGGTATTTTCCCATCTTTTTTGCTAGTACCAGGAAAACCAGGATGTGGAGGCCAAATTCCTTCTGATTTTTTAAAGACTTGAAAGTCTGTTCATAGCAATTCCACAAGGGTATTGGAGAACAGCCCTGGGCCCTTATTTGATAGATACT
Organism: Loris lydekkerianus; assembly: GCA_963574355.1. NCBI lineage: Eukaryota > Metazoa > Chordata > Mammalia > Primates > Lorisidae > Loris > Loris lydekkerianus. The sequence goes on along the minus strand of CAUYPK010101303.1, from coordinate 44,181 downwards.
TTTTCTTACACTAATGGTGACAAATGAATGTCCCACTTTCAAAAAGTGCATGGTAGCACTTTATACTTTTCAAAGTAAGAAGACATCACTGAATTTTATGCCTTGTTAGACTCACTTTGGGGAAAACCATACAGTTGGCCTCATGAATCTAGTGCCCACTCCGTGCAGCATGTGCCAGGAGAAGCGGAGAGATGAGAAAGAAGCAAGGAGACCGCGTCATGCAGTGGAGGAAACAGGACCAAAGCAAAGGGCCCCGACGGAAGGAGGGGTAACACACATTTTAAAACTCCAAAGTCAAAACGGAATTCATTTCCATTCACTTGAAAAGTTTAGATGCCACACAACAGAGGGTGGTTGTGATGAACTCAGATGGAGGCAGAGTTCTGAGCCTGTAAGAAAGCCCGTCGCTGCTTCACTTGGTATGTTCTCATCACTGACTGGCTTCTTCCATCAGCCATTCCTCCTCCCTGCAAAGTATTCTCTCCTTCCTTTAAACTATTTTTCTTCTTATCTTCAAAATTCTCCCCAAATGATTTTCCCTTCCTCCTACCTCCCTCTGCCTACATAGTCTTTATTATTTTCACCTTCCCAGTGATTATCTGAGTACCAACCAAAGGTCACCCAGCAAAAAAATAGTGTGTACCATCTTAACTTAGGTCAAATAGCCATAGAACAACTCCGCCTGCCTAGATCTTGGTCCCATCCCATGAGATAACAGGTGGAGTATTGTAAATGCATCACGAATATTGAGTGGGTATTGTTTTGCTTTTGACAATTTGACAGACAAAAAACATCACCTCATATGTTACTAGTTCCTAGGGATATTACATGGCGTCAAGGAGTACAGCCTGAATATCTTACATTTAGAAGAATTTCTTAAATTTTGTGATCTATTATATGAACAAATTTGTTAAGCATGCCATGGACAGTGGAAAGTATGGCCATACCATTTTTCCATACAGTTTTTCATATGGCTAATTAATAAGCGTATTGATTATTTTATCGAAAATCTCTAAATTCTTTTTTTAAACCTAACTTTATCAGTCAAAGACCTTTTAAAACGAATTCTAACTATGGTAAAATACATATAACATAGAAGTTTCCATCTTAACCATTTTTAAGTGTACAGTTTAAGTACATTCAGATAGTTGTGCAACCATCACCATCGTCCATCGCAGACTCTTTTCACCTTGCATAACTGAACCTCCGTACCCATCAAACAATCATTGCCCACCTTCTCTTCCCCTCAGTCTCTGTCCACTACCATTCTGCTTTCTGTCTCTAGGAATGTGACTGTTCTATAACAAGGATGGGGCATACCTCGGAGGTAGTGTGAGTTCAATTGCAGACCATCACAGTAAAGCAAACATCTCAGGAAAGTGAGTCACACATTTTTCTTTGTTTCCCAGGGCATATATTTACATTACAGTGTAGTCTATTAAGTATGAAGTAGCATGTCTAAAACAATAATGCACACTCCTTAATTAAAAAAGAATTTATTTTCAGAAAATGCTGACACAAACAGTGAGCAAAGGTTGGAAAAATGGCACCAAAGGACTTACTCAAACAGGCTTGCCTTTAATTTTAAAAAAACACAGTATCTATGAAATGCAGTAAAGGAAAGCCAAACACAATAAGATACGCCTTCACCTCGTATAAGTGGAATCACAGAGTATGCATTCTTTTTCCATTTAGCTTTTTCCATTTAGCATAATGTCCGCAAGGTTCATGCGTGTTGTAGCGTGTGTCAGAATTTCCTTCCTTTGTTTTGTTTCTACATTCTCCTTTTATTATCTTTATTATCATTAATAACATTTACTTGGAATGCAAGCAGTAAAAACTATTCAGACAGCATCATTATTGCTTTCAGGAAAGAGAGGATGGCGTACTTACACACTGTCAGGTTAAAATCAGCTCTGAAAGAGACACCAGTCCCGGGATAGCTGACCTAGTCAGTACTAAAAGCGGGATTAGCGTGTAACTATTAACAGAATCATAAAGTGGCTTTATTCTTCTTGCTACTTAAAAAAAAGGTGATGTGGTTCGGTGCCCGTAGCTCAATCAGCTAAGGCGGCAGCCACATGCACCAGAGCTAGTGGGTTCAAATCCAGCCCAGGCCTGCCAAACAATAATGAGAACTACAACCAAAAAATAGCTGGGTATCGTGGCGGGCACCTGTAGTCCCAGCTACTTGGGAGGCCAAGACAAGATAATCGCTTAAGCCCAGGAGGTTAGAGGGTGCTGTGAGCTGTGCATGGCACAGCCAAGAGCTCAAGGCTCTGTCTCAAAAAAAAAAAAATAATAATTAAAAATAATAAAAAGTAAAAAGGGTGATGTGATGACAGTGATGGTCAACATCATACATGGAAATCCAAGTCCACACTTTGTCCAAAATCAACTGCTACCCCATGAGTCTTCTTGGTTGAGTCACATGAGCCCACTGTGACAGATCAGGTCCTTGGATATACCTCTGTATATCCAAGTATAGAGGTGCTTGGAGATGTTCTGGGCAGGCTGAAATGCCTCTAGAGAATGCTCTGGTATTTGATAGATGTCTCCAGAACCAAGGGATGTCTTTTCTCTGTCTTTTCTCTGACTAGTTTCTATGTCTGAGCACGTGTGACACTCCAACTTCCCTCTATGATAACGATAGACATGGGTTGCCCCTCCTTCCTCTGGAACAAATGAATAATATTTCCCACACTGTCTTAAAGCATAGTCCATGATTCAACCATTGTTCTAAAGGAAGCACCAAGGGTTGAGTATCTCTCTTCTCTCTCTCCTGGGAGACGGCCACTGGAGGCCGTCTTTCTTGGAAGGGCACCTCCCAGGAAAAGGCCCCATGCTGTCTCTGGGACACTCCAGTGGTGAATGCAGTGCACTGCCCTCCTCTTGGCCCACTCCAGCACTTCCTGACCCAGAGTAGCCGAGTGCTGCAGGAAACGTCCGTCCGCCTTGTTCAGCGCCACAGCTGCCAAATAGTTCTCCATATTTCCCAGGCCAGCTTCTCGAGGCACATGTGTTCCATAATTGCCTTCTTTCCTAAGGCTGAATAATATTCCATTGCATGGATATACCACATTATGTTTATCCATCATCCATGGATAGACACTGGGGTGACTTCCACCTTTTAGTTATTGTGAACAGTGCTGCTGGGAACATGAATGTACAAATATTTATTCAAGTCCCTGCTTCTAATTCTTTTGAGTATATACCTAGATGTAGAATTGAGAGATGGTTTTTTTGGTTTTTTGTTTGTTTGCTTGTTTGCAGTTTTTGGCCGGGGCTGGGTTTGAACCTGCCACCTCCGACAAATGGGGCCGGCACCCTACTCCTTTGAGCCACAGGCGTGGCCCCTTGAGAGATGGTTTTTTGAAAAATTGCCATACCATTCCCCATAGAGGGTGGACCCATGGTACATTCCTACCAACAGTGTAAAAGGGTTTCATTTGTCTATGTCTTATTTTCTGGGGTTTTGTGGTTTGTTTTTATTTTTATTATACTTTTAGAATACAAAAGTATAAGTTTATTTTAGATTAGAGTAAGAGAAGAGAGTTGGGGGGAAGAGATGAGAAAGAGAGAGAGCAGAGAGCAGGGAGTGAGAGAGGGGAAGACGAAGGGGCGAGAGAAAAGGAGAAAGGCTGGCGTGGCGTCCAAAGGAAAGAAAGGCAGAAGCCCAGCCACTTTGTTTTTATATGGTTGCCATCCTAATGGGTGAGATGGCATTTCACCGTGAGCTGTCACAAACCTTCTCAGAGGTATATTCAAATTTCCTAGTACAACTGTGGTTTCATTCTTGCACACTAGCAAACAACTGTGCTTCATGTATTTGATATTATATATTTTTTGTCCATAAAAGCTAACAACTATTATATAGCCGTTGTTTTTTGTATCTTCTTGCCAGGAAAATAATCCTTATTGCCTAGCAAGTTGCTTCTTACATCCCAGTAGAGGTTGAAGGTAGGTGTTCACCTTGCTGCCACTCAGTCCCTGGGTTTGTTACCCTCTAGCTGTCTCATTTGTTCATTACCTCAGATAGAAATTAGCGCTCCACTCCTGAAAGGCTGTTACACAGCATCTGAGCATCAGAAAAATAGGATGACTGCAGCTGAGCCATCGGTGCCTCTAACTACACAATAAATACTTGAGCACAGCCAGACTTTGGGCTAGGCACAAGAAATGCAGCAGTGAACAAGATAGACGCAGTTCTCATTCTCGTGGAGTTTACCAGGGAGAAAGGAGACATTAAATAAACAACCGTCAGTAAGGTGAGTTCCACAAGAGAAGGACCAGGTATTAACTGTCATGTAAGAGGAAGACAGAGCCTGGTTAAGGAGCCCGGGAAAGTATCCCTGACGAAGGAAGTCACATTTAAAGTGATCTATAGGCCAAGCATGGTGGTTCACACCTGTAATCCTAGCACTTGGGAGACCAAGGCAGGAGAATCACTTGAGCTCAAGGAGATCAAGAACAGCCTGAGCAAGAGCGAGACCCACCTCTACAAAAAGTAGAAAAATTAGCTGAAACATTGTTATGGGCACCTGTAGTCCCAGCTACTTGGGAGGCTAAGGCAAGAGGATCCTTGAGCCCAGGAGTTTGAGGTTGCTGTGAGCTGATGTCACCGCACTCTAACCTGGCAACAGAGTGAGACTCTGTCTCTAAAATACAAATAAATAGATGAACTGATTTATAAAGAAATGTATTTGGTCGATTATTGAGGAGCCATTAAGGACCTCAGAGTCAGGAGCATAGACTCTGGAGCTGGACTGCCAGAACCCAAACCCTCCTCCCAGACTGACTACATACTAGCCAGAGGCCTGTCTTAGGCTGAATATGTTTGTGTCTCCCCTACTCCCAAAATTAATACATAGTATGTTGAATCCTAACCCCTAATATGAAGGCATCAGGAGATGGTGCCTTTGGGAAGTGATTCGGTCATGAGAGTGTAACCTCATAAATGGGACTGGTGCCTTATAAGAAGAAACACAAGAGGGATAATTTCTTCCTTGTGAGGATACAATAAGTTGGGCATCTGCAAATAAGGAAGCCGAACCTCACTAGATTTGCTGGCACCTTGACCTTGGACTGACCAGCCTCCAGAACTACGAGAAACAAATGTTTGTTGTTTTTGTTGCTGTAGCCACCCAGTCTATGATAATTTGTCATAGCAGCCCACACTACCCTTAGACAGTCAAGGACCTCAACCAAGGTAGTCAGTGTCCCTGAAAATAAGAGTTACTATACTTTATTAATACACATCAGCTTTTGGTACATAGAAAGCGCTCCATAAATGTATATTATTTATTAAATAAATATGAGTGCTCACTATGTGCCCGGAACTGTGCTGAGACTATGATGATAAAGACAGACACACAGTTATAACCATGTTTTGGTCACTGAAGAATCATGTATATAATGGTGGCCCATAAGATTATAATGGAGCTGCCCTACACAGGTATAGCCAGGCGTCCTCAAACGTTTTAAACAGGGGACCAATTCACTGTCCCTCAGACTGTTGGAGGGCCGGACTATAGTTAAAAAAAAAAACTATGAACAAATTCCTATGCACACTGCACATATCTTATTTTGAAGTAAAAGAAAACAAAATGGGAACAAATACAATCATACCGCCTCATTTAGCCCGTGGGCCACAGTTTGAGGACCCCTGGTTTAGACTATATTTTATTTGTACCTTTTCTATGTTTAGGTATGTTTAGAAACACAAATGCTTCCAATTGTGTTACAGTTGCCTACAGTATTCAGCCGAGTGACACAGTGACAGGTTCTACAGGTTTGAAGTCTAGGAGCAATGGGCTACGCTCCAGCCTGGGTGTGCAGTAGGCTCTAGCAGGTAGGTTTATGTAAGCACGTGCTATGACATTTGCACAAGGAAGAGTCTGTATTTCTCAGAACACAGCCCCATCATTAAGCAATGCATGACTGTAGCCATCACCTTCAATTAGAGTTGTTTGAGTATAAACCTCCAGAAAGATTTAACATAATGGTTTTTATCTAAAGCCTCTAAAATGCCCCTACCCTTCAGCTCAACAATTACTTTTCTGGGAATTTATCCAAAGGAAATAACCACGGATATATGCAAGGTCTCAGCTATTTCTAATATTAAAGATTTGAGAGCAACCTAAGTGTCCCGTGGGCAACAAATAATACAGCCCACACGGACGATGTCATTCAAGCCTGAAGAAGTAGTTGAAATTCTGTCTATTGACAAGAGATGATCATTTGTGTCATGTGTAATGTCTTTTGCTAATCGCACACCAGGACCAGAGTGAAAGTATTTAAACCAGGTCTTAAAAGTGATTGTCTCTAGACCAGTGATTTTCAGCCAGTGTGCTGCAGCACCCTGGTGTGCCAGGAGAGGACCTGTGGTGTTCTAAGAAAAATTTTAAAGATTGTTAATTAAATTATCTTTTAAAGAAGTTCAAAGCATAATAATTATATTCTTTTTAACTCTTTTTTTTTTTTTTTTGATCAGCATAATTTAAGTGTGTCACAGAAGTCTAACTATAGGTTCAAGTGTGCCACGAGGTAAGAAGAGGTTGAAAAACACTGCTCTAGACAAACACACTAACTGGGAATGAATAGAAAACAACTCTGACAGACTTGGTGGGAGGGGAAGAATTTACTTGAAGAAACCAGAGTAACTCAGAAAGGAAAGATGAACAACCAGGCTTTGGTGGAATAGGAACCAGGGGGATCTGAGTCCAGGTAATGGAAATAAGAGGATGATCTCTGTCAAGCCGTGCCGTCTGTAAAACTCCATCTATTTGTGTGTGTGTGTGTGTGTGTGTGTGTGTGTGTGTGTGTGTGTGTGTGTGTCTGTGTCCTTTTGCTTTCAACCCACTCAGATTCAGATTTCCAGGAGAGAGTCTGGATTGGCCAGAATAGGTCACTGGGGTCAGCCTTGCAGCAACATTGCCTGGGCGAGGATGCAGGGGAACCTTTATGTATCTATATTTTTTAATTCTCTTATAATGGACAATTATAGATTTTGTAACAAGAAAAAAATATTTTGCAACTTCAAAAACCTCAGAATACAAGTAAGTAGCCAACTGTCCGGAATGGGTTGCTTCCCAGCTGATTTTCCTCCGTTATATCCCATTGTTGCACCCTGTACAGCAAATCCCATCCCCTAGCTCCACACCCACCCATACGCCTATTTATCCACATGAGTTATTTTTGTGTGTTTATTAATATAAAAATAATGCAATGAGCACAAAACGCTCCAAATAGGCCACAGCACTCCATTTCAATAATGTGATGACAAATCGATTCTTGAATTCATTACCTAATGTTAAAGTAGAATTTTGCAAAACAATCACTAAAAATTACAGCAAGCATTTACTAACTATCTACTCTGTGCCAGAGACTGAATTGAGTCCTTTACTTACATTATGTCACTTGAATGTTAAATATATGGTTTGCCAAAGCAACATTTCCCTCCTCCAACACAACAGTCTTACTAAATTCTATTTTTTCTGTAAATAGATCCTTTCTCTTCCAATAGCTCAAAGCATTCCAATCACATCAAATATTCCATATAAATTCTCTCACCCCAAAAAGCAAATGCAGGATTGGCCATTATCTTTCTATAGAGTTGAGGACACTGTAAGAGATATAATTTCCTCAAAATCACACAACTATCAGCAGCATCTGATCATCTCCCACTTACTGAGCTGAAAGCACTGAGAGAGCTATTCATTTATCTAAGAGACATGTTTTGTGGTCCTACTTTGGGCTGGGCTTTCATGCTAGGAATCAAAGACCAAGGCCCTTGTACACATCCGTGCTGTGTGCCCAGGCTGTGCTCGAGCAAGAAGGACCAGTCCCAGGCCCCAGGAGGCAGAGGCTCCGGATTAATAGAAGCGTTTCCAAGTGAGGCATTCGGTTTAAGAAACAGAAGTGAAAGTTATGTTTGAGGAATTGGAGTGTGCGTGAAAATACTGAAGCGAGAACAGAAATATGGAAAATGTATGTAGTCCAAAGAGACTCCTGGGAGAAGGTGCAAGTAACATATTGAGTATGAGGAAATTAGGGAGCAGATCACAGGCACAGATAATAACTGGAGAATACTGCCGAAGCCTGGATAAGAGCAAGCACACACACACACACACGCACACACACACACACACACGCACGCACACACACACACACACACACACACACATCTTTTTTGCTCTGAAATGTACTACTCTTTTTGAGAGAAGACTCCTCTAACAGTCAGTGAATGCGTTTTTTTATCCCTCTCCCTTAGCATTGGGTTGGCACTGTCTCAACCAACCCCTCCAGGCCTCTATGTAACCAGCCCCAACTTTGTACTTATAATGGGGAAAATGCTACAGCTTCTGTGGAAAACAGTATGGTAGTTACTAAAAAAAGTTAAACATAAAATTGACTGGTTACAGTGGCTCACTCCTGTAATCCTAACACCCTGGGAGGCTGAGGCAGGAGAATTGCTTGAGGTCAAGAGTTGAGATCAGCCTGAGCAAGATCAAGACCGTCACTACAAAAAATTGTCTTTACTAACTTTTTCTTTTTGGCTCTTGCTTAAATACTTTAATACCCGCAAAGGTCCTCTGAGAAGGCATTAGTCCTCATTTTGCTGATGAGAAACTCAATTTCCAAAAATAAGCTGGATGAGGTGGCATGAACCTGTAGTCACAGCTATTTGGGAGGCTGAGGGAAGAGGATCGCTTCAGCCCAGGAGTTTGAGCTTGCTGTGAGGTATGATGAAGCTACTGCATTCAGTTGGGGGTGACAGAGTCTGTCTCAAAAAAGAAGAAGGGGGATTTCCTTTTATCACCTACTGAGAGGCATTCATTCTCCCACTTGAGGCGTGTCTGCTGTTAAACCTGCTTTATAAGAATCCTGTTGACCTGGCAAATGAAACAGCGTACATTAAATGACACAAATGCCTATGGACTGAAGCCTGGGAATGTTAATCCTGGTGTGCTCCTCAGGGGAGTCAGCCCCTCTCTTGCTATAGCAGCCAATAAGCAGAGTCCCAAAAGTCATAATATCTCCCCTTTAAATGTAAATGCTATTCTTAATAGCAAATAATTGGGGGGCAAGGAGATTTAAGAGGCAGAGGGAGAGTATTTTTTATCACTGTGGAAAGTGCCCTCTTCCAGCTCCTCCAAGGATGTCACCTTGTGATTGCTTCAGAGAAGCATGAGACACTGAATCAGAGAGCGTGCATCCGTGTGAAGCTCAGTTACTCGGGTAGAAACACACTTCAGCCCACAATACCAAGTGCCTCTTGGTAACGGGCACACACACTAACTGGAGAGTGGGGGATTCACCAATGTAAGGGGAGAAAAGGGCTTTCTCCCCTGACAAAGTCAATAGGATGTCACAGCTCATTTTACCCACGAATCCAGCAGAGTTGCAGAATCACAGGTGCTGATTCTTGACCTGAACACGCGGGAGAGGAGAGGAGATGTGGTGAGGACCTGAAGCAGCGGGGGCCAGAGCCAGGCTGCCTAGGTTCACATCCTGACTCTGACCCTCACCAGCTGAGGGAGTTGGCAAGACACCTAACTTTGCAGCAATTGAGTTTCTCATCAACAAAATGAGGACTAATGGCTTCTCAGAGGACTATTGTGAGGATTAAAGTGTTTAAGCAAGAGCCAAAAAAAAAAAAAAAGTAAAGACAGCACAGTACCTAATACATGGGCATGTGTTTAATAAAATAAATGTTTCAAGGGGAAGATGGAAAATTGAAACTTAAACCTCGGGTGTATAGTATAGCTGCCTAAAGAAAATGAAAATGACAAAGGTAATTGCTATCGGGTTTGAGCAAGTTCCCAAGTAAATTTGAAAGAAATTTCCTATGAAGTTCATGTTTCTTTTTTTGCATATTTACTTATTTATTTATTGAGACAGCATCTCACTCTGTCTCCCCGGGTAGGGTGCTGTGATATCACAGCTCACAGCAACCTCAAACTCTTGGGCTAAAGCAATTCTCTTGCCTCAGTCTCCCGAGTAGCTGGGACTACAGGTTCCTGCCGCAACACCTGGCTAATTTTCTTTTCCCTACTTGTAGTAGAGATGGGGGCTTGCCTTTGCTCAGACTGGTCTCAAACTCCTGAGCTCAAGTGATCTATCCACCTTGGCCTCCCGGAGTGCTAGGATTACAGGGGTAATCCACTGTGCATTAAGAAGCATATGGCCTATAATTTTGATCTATTAACACATTGATTTTATGTGCATATAAATAGATACACACACAGATGGGCCCAGATTCTCCTAAGCTACTCTCTGAGTCAGGTCATTCACTCATAGTGGAAAGGATACTGAATTCAAAGGCATTTTACAGTTTAGCTTCTAGGCCTTTCTTGAGAGAACTTAGATAAATCTAGCTTTGGGTTATGTTTCACCATCTCAAAACGAGATGATTTCTCAGAGCATGTGGGGATCAAATGAGGTAATACAAGCAAAGCACTTAGAACATTGACTCATTTTTAAACAAGCAAAAACAAGCTAAAGTGATGGTGTGAGATTTTGAAGACCAGGTCACTAAAAATATTGCAGCTCCCTTTGTGCCCTCTTTCTAGGTCACTCTGGGGGAAGCCAGCAGCATGTTATGAGGCCACCTGCAAAGTCCTATGGAAAAGTTCATATGATAAGGATTCAGGCCCCCTGCCAGCTATCAGCAAGGAACTGAGGCCTCGAGCCATCAGCTGTGCAGGTCTGCCATCTTAGAAGCAGGCTCCCATCCACAGATGAGCCTTCACATGACTGCACCCTGGCCACACATTGACTGCAGCCTCCTGAGCCGTCATGAGCCAGAACTTCTCTGCTAAGCTCCTCCTTTATTTCTGGCCCTAGGAAATGTGTGAGATAACATTCCTTGTTGTTTTAAGCTACTACATTTGGGGGCAATTTTTTACATAGCCATAGAAAACTAACACGACAGGAGTTGAGTTCTTGGCCTACCTGCACTGGTACCCAGTATAAAAACAAATACACAAATTAGAGGACAGAACAAAGCTATACATGATACAATGCTAAACTGCATGCTCCAGGATACAAGACAGCTCAGTAAAGTCATGACTAAGGTACAAAACGTAAGCTGGAGAAAGAAGACACATCAATTTGCCAGAAAGAAAGTAGACTTGGAAGCCAGGTGTGTGACGCCTGTAATCCTAGCACTCTGGAAAGCCAAGGTGGGTAGATTTCCCGAGCTCAGGAGTTCAAGACCAGCCTGAGCAAGAGTGAGACCCTGTCTCTACTATAAATAGAAAAACCAGTGGGGCGTTGTGGCAGGTAACTGTAGTCCCAGCTACTTGGGAAGCTGAGGCAAAAGGATCTCTTGAGCCCAGGAGTTTGAGGTTGCTGTGAGCTATGATGCCATAGCACTTTACCCAGGGTAGAGTGAAACTGTATCTCAAAAAAGGAAGGAAGGAAGGAAAGAAGAAGGGAGGGAAGGAGGGCGGGAGGGAGAGAGAGAAAGAGAGAGAGAAAGAAAGGAAGAGAGAGAGAGAATTGGAACTTAGTCCTTCATTCATCTCTGTAACAGACACATCGAGCACAAACTATGTGCTAGAGGCCAAGTTAGGAAACAGCCCAAAAGACAAATGTCTCAGCAGTAATTCCTGGTCTTAAAGATATTCAGTTTAATGGGAACAAGAGAAGTAAATAGAATTACTAGGAGAGTGATAAATGCTCTTTGATAGTACCCTACAGTTTTTGGAGATTAGGGAAAGCTTCCTAGAGGAGGCAATATCTAAGAGAAATGAAGATTGGGGTTGTACTGCCAAGCAAAGAGAAGGCTGTGAGGGATGATGATCTAAGCCAAGGAAACAGCACAGGAAAGGGCAGGGAGCCGAGGAAGCATAGCATGTGTCTGGGGACTCAGGTCAGGGGTGAAGAGAGACAAGGCTGGGGGCGGGAGAGGGCCTGGATCCTGAATCCTTGTACACCCTTTGAAGAGTCTGTACTACGTCAGAGCAAGGTGGAGCTACCAAAGGGTTTTAATCAATGGAATTTTGGCAGAATAATAGGCGAGTACAGCACCATTTGGGTGTAGAGTACTACCCAATCTACTACACCATCAGAGATATCCATCTCCTAAGAGATTATTGTGACTCTCCAGGGAGGTGTCATTAACCCTGTCACAAGGACAGGGTGCAGGTGCCTGAGTTTCAGCACACTCCAGTTGTGAGGGACTGAGCTAAGACTTAGAAGAAATGAAGGAAGAATGGAGTGCAGAAAGGCAGAGAACTGGGGAACCAGTTTGGCAGGCTAGTACAAAGAACAGCATTGTCTTTAAAAACTAGCTCCAATCATCATAGAGCTCCCCTTCAAAAGCATGGTGCCTTTCTGTAGGGGTGAGAATACATGTGAATGCATGTAAGATCCACATAATTTCGGAGAACCAGGAAAATTCTGATGGGTGTCTACTGTTTCCTTAACAATAGCATATATCCTGCTGTATATATCAGTAGCATATATCCTGCTGTGTATATCAGTAGCATATATCCTGCAATGTGTATCAGCATCCCCAATCTAAAGTAATATAATGGCAATACACAGGTGATAGATTGATCTCAGCATCCATGCTGTGCACTTCATTGTATATAATTGCACTGAGGTTATGTGAGACCAGTCACACCCCCCAATGACATGGCCCCTGTCCTAACAGCCCTGCCTTCAGCCTGGTGCCCCCTATGAAGTGTTCTTGTCTTGGCCTAGAGAGAAAATAAAAGCAGAAGTACGCCTGCTGAGTGAAAGGATGTTTTCAAAACACTTCAATGAAAAAGGAAAAAATCCTTAGCTGTATTTCTGAGAATGCTATTTATCATGTTCTCCAAGGCCTTTCATTTGCATAATTTACCCAAGTATAAATTCTCATTTACTTTTAAGAATTTCACCAAGAGGCTTACAAAACAGCAATGCAGAATGCATTTGTATCAATCAGTGTTGTAATGAGTAACACACTCTCCTTACACCAAATCAAATATCTGAACACGTATTTGAGAGTTTACTTTAATTACCCTGCTTCCCATTTGTCTTTAATATTTTAGTGGCGAGAGAGGAAGAAAATGAATGTCAACCATGGAAACTAGGAAAAAGATGAAAGAGAGCAGAATGAAGACAGATTCATTTTTTAAAAATATGATGACTCTGTTAATACGCAGGCTAAAGATAAATGCAAATAAAGAATGAGCTCATTTATAATGGAAAAATCCCTTTGATAACATTTGACCCCTCTAATCAGTCTCAGTGTCAGAATCACTAAAAACGGCCAACCAGGCCTGTGTGCACAACACCACAGAGGAGGTTACAAAGATGAACAAGGATCTGACCAAGCCTCGACTCCACCTCCCTACTTACAAGAAATACAGAGGACAGGGCTAAAAGTTAAAGAATACCACAGGGAAGCAGGCAGCTAAATCCAGAATACGGGACATTCTCCAGAACAAATGACCGTCTTCATCTATAATAGCAAGGGAAGATACAGAAGGGCGGGAAGGAATGAATGGGACAGAAGAGACATAATAACCACGTGCAAAGTATGCACCTTATTTGCATCCTGATTCAAATGAAACACCTATAAAAAGATATCTTTGAGGCAATTAAAAACTGGAAATATGGTGAGGGTGATACTATTCTATTTGTTTTGTTTTTTAATTAATTAATTTATTATTATTTCAGAATATTACAGGGGTACAAATGTTTTGGTTACATGGATTGCTTTTGGACTGCTTAAGTCACAGTTATAAGTGTGGTCGTCAGCCAGAAAGTATACACTGTACCTGTTAGGTATAATTTCATTCACCCCCTCCTCCCACTTGCTTGATTTCCGTTGAGTTTTTCTTCTATCTGTGCACATGAGTGCTGATCGGTTAGTTACAATTTTGCATTGAGTACAGATGGTGTTTGTTTTTTTCATTCTTAGTGATACTTCACTTAGGAGAATGGTCTCCAGTTACACCCAGATTGTTGCAAAAGGTATCAATTCATTTTTTCTTATGGTTGAGTAGTATTCCACGGTATCCATATACCACATTTTATTAATCCATTCATGACTTGATGAGCACTTGGGATGATTCCACATCTTTGCGTTCGTGGACTGTGCTGCACTCAACATTTTACTGCAGTTGTGTTTTTGATAAAATGACTTTTTTTCCCTTGGATAAATGCCTAGTAGTGGGATTGCTGGCTCAAATGTAGGTCTACTTTTAGTTCCTGGAGGAATCTCAACACTATTTTCTGAAGAAAATCATTATGAAAAAATCAAACAACCTCAATAAAGAGTGAGCAAAAGACATGAATAGAAGCTTTTCAAAAGAAGATAGGCTAATGCCAATAAACAAGATAAAAAATGCTTAATGTCATCAAGGAAATGCCAATCAAAAGCACAAAGGGGGGTGGCACCTAAGGCTCAAGGAGTAGGGTGCCAGCCCCATATTCCAGAGGTGTTGGGTTCAAACCCAGCCCCAGGCCAAAAAAAAAAAAACAAACCTTCAAAAGCACAAAGGGATACCATCTACCCCAAGAATGGCTTTTATCAAGAAGTCTCAAGACAGTAGATGCTGGTGCGGATATGGAGCGGAAGAAACACATACACTGTTGGTGGGACTGCAAACTGGTACAACCTCTATAGAAAATAGAATGGAGATTCTTTCAAAGTGTTAATGACTAGAAATTCCACAGGGCAATCATGGATAATATATGAACATTTGTTGTTGTTGCTAAACAAAGAATGCTTCCAATTTTCCAATACACAGCTACACTCAAGATCTTTGTAGCTTCCCCATATCTTCACTGGCCAAAAGAAAATTTGTAATGACTAATAACTTTCCCTAAAATTTCAATGAAGCCTTAGATTGGATCACATGAAAATACCTCCCCAAATCTTCCAGAATTCCCCAATATTTTCCTTTATAGCATATACAGCACAGCCCTTGCACTCTTGGGGTGTAAATCCAACTAATGCTGTCCCTATAGTACCTACTCCCCGATCACCTGCCAACTTTTTGGCTTGAGCTTCTATGTAATGAGGAGACACATAAGAAAAATAGTTGTCAAGGACACCGTAAGCCACATATTGAGAGTCTTGTGAGATTTCTGTAGCTTGTTGGTCTTCAAAGCACTCTACATTGCAAGCTATCTCAATTTTCCCTTTGTGGGGAAAAGCCATTGCTTGGACACCTTTCAATCCATTTGGACTGGAGCCCCGAATAGCCCTAGCGATCTCTCTTCCCACAGACAACTCTTGAGAATCAATGGTGACGTTGCAGTTCAGCACGTACGGGCTAGCACCGACACTTCTTGCCACCACTCCACACTCTTCCACTCGGACACCAGAGAGAGGGTAAATCGGAATCAGGTCCACAGCTCCCAGGTAAGGGTGGATTCCCTTCTGAACTTCCATATCAATAGCATGGAAGGCCTCCAAGCAAGCAGCCACAACAGAGCTGCCCTACTTATCAACAGAAGCTGCTATTGTAATGACAGATCTGTTACAGTCTTCATCAGAAAATACATTGAGCTCTGTTACTTCAGGATGTTTCTGCCCATTTTTGTCAAGAAGAGCTGCTTTTGCTATGTTCTCAACAAGGTATTTTCTTCTAGCTTTTGAAATGGTTAGTAAACAGGCAGTCAAACAGAGCCCGGGTCTGGAGGAAGACATGAATTTTCTGCACGTGCCGAGAGGCCACGGAGTAGCATGGCCACTGAACCCGAGTCCAATAGATACTATTAAGGAGTGGTGGTTTTGATAGGCATGAGGATGGCAAGATGGTTATAGCTTTTTAAAACCTCTCTATAGATGAAAGATGGATACTAAAATTTGTGTTGGTGGAGTGTCTGGGTTTTGCTTTAAAACACTACAGATTTGGGGCGGCACCTGTGGCTCAAAGGGGTAGGGCGCCAGCCCCAGATGCTGGAGGTGGTGGGTTCAAACTCAGCCCCGGCCAAAAACTGCAAAAAAAAAAGAAAAGAAAAGAAAAGAAAAAAGAACACTGCAGATTTGAATGGTGGTCACCAGGGGCTGGAGGAGTAGAAACACAGAGATGTGCTGGTCAGTGGATACAAAATTTCAGTTAGTTAGATGGGAGGAAGGAGGTCTATTGTACAACATCATGATGATAGTTAATAACAATATTCTTGAAAAATGCTGACAGTAGATTTTAAGGGTTCCCAACCCAAAAACAACTATGCGAGGTAATACCTATGCTAATGTATTACATTCTACAATGTAGATCTATTTCAAAACATGTTGTACACTGTACATAATAAATATACACGTTTTCATTTATCAATTTTAAAAAATAATAAAATAAAATACTGCAGGTTTTTTAAAAAGAAGGCCAGAGGAAACAAGATGGGCAAAATATTCATTGATATTGAAGCTGGTTTATGGCCTGTGGTGATTCCTTATTCTATTCTCCCTACTTTTGTGTGTGTTTGAAGTTTTTCATCATTAAAATTAAGAGGAAAAAATGAATTCCTCCCACTTCAGGAGCAATTTCTATGGCAGGACATGATTACCTAATGGTCTAATCTCATTTGGGTCACTTTTAAATTAAGTGAGCTTGGAAATACAGACTCCTGAATCCAACAAGATCTCAGGGACCTCTTGAATTGCAGATAAGCATGTTGACACCAGAGAGGTAATGGAGTGACCCAGGGCACATAACCCTGTGGGCTGGGAGGATTGGAATCCAGATTCTCAACCCAACTGTCTTTCTTCTCCATCCTGTGGAAGACCAATCAGCTAATCCTCATGGAACTCATGGAACTTTATCCCTCAAATGAAACCACCATTACTGATTCTTCCTCCTTCATTTTGGAAGACCCCAGGGATGGAAAGAGACAGTGGCCTGAGAAGGCTTTGCAAAGCTCCTCACACCTGTGTTATTTTCCCCCTTCGAATTTTCCCAGTCTAAAATGGCAAAACCCAGAGTTCACTAAAAAGGGGGAAGGGGAGAGTAATAAGGAACCAAAAGGGACAACAGAAGGGTTTTTATGCTGCCCAGACAAATTCAGGGTAAACCCCCCCCCCAATTTAATCAAGATGGTTGGGAGTGGAGCAACGACATCCCAAAATAAACCCACACAAAACGACAGCTCCTACATCTTTACCTGAGTGGAGCTTGCAGAGGGGGCTCCCACCTGACACAGTCGCTGTCAGGGCTACTCCCTGGCAAATTATTTGCTTAAAAGCCATATGGAGCTGGAAAATATTCTTCTTAGCAAAGTGCCTCAAGAATGGAAGAAAAAGTATCCAATGTATTTTCCACATACACAGCCCTACTATGAAACTAATTTATAGCTTTCATATGAAGGCTATAACCCAATTACAGCACAAGAATATGGGGAAAGGGGCAAGGGAGGGGAGGGGAGGGGTGAGGATGGGTGGAGGGAGGGTAATTGGTGGGACCACAGCTACCGTGCATCTTAGAAGGGTACAGATGAAAGTTACTAAATGCAAAATATAAATGTCTGAACACAATAACTAAGAAAATGCCATGAAGGCTATGTTAACCAGTTCGATGAAAATATTTCAAATTGTATATAAAACCAGCACATTGTACCCTGTGATTGCATTAATGTACACAGCTGTGATTAAATAAATAATTTTAAAAAAGCCATATGGCTCCCTGCTGGGGACCCAGGCACAATAGACCTAGACTGCCAACTGGGAGGTGTGACTCCTCTAATTGGCAGAGTCTGTTCAAGTGTCTAGGCCGCAGCTGACAGGCAGCAGTGTTGACGGTGGGTGCGGGAGGGATCTCAGCTGGAGAAGGGAGAAAGAGCGTGAGGTCTGAGAGGCAGAATTCTCCCATTACATTGATTCATCTTTTCCCTCCCCGCATCTTTGGAGTTGAGGGACAGTGGCAACAAAATCGACTGTTTGGGTAAAAGACATGACAGTAAGAGAAGCTGATGCCCACTCAGTTATTTAAAAATAACTCTAGGGGGCGGCGCCTGTGGCCCAAAAGAGTAGGGCGTCAGCCCCATATGCCGGAGGTGGCAGGTTCAAACCCAGCCCCAGCCAAAAACTGCAAAAATAAATATAAAAAAATAACTGTAGGACTGAGGGAAAGGCCGAGGCTGGTAAGTCCCAGAGGACAGGACCAGTGGGTGGGGAGGTTGACAAGTGCCACATCTATGTACCATTCCATGCCGGCCGCGGGCCAGTGACAAGCAGGATGAGCCATGTTTCCAGGGGCAGCAGAAGCAGCTTTCTTATCTACAAACTTTGTGTCATGATCCCCAACACTCACAGGACAGAGGTTGGGCATGAAGTGCACACAGCCGTGGTGTAGGGAGGACTCCAAAGACCTGACTGCTTTCCTTCACTCTTCATTTAATAAGCATTTGCTTAGCACCTATTTCCTGCCACGCTCTGGGGATCCAAAGGTAACATGAGGACTGGGAGATGCAAGGATATTGGGGGAAGCAGAAAAGAGCATATTTTTTCAAAAGAGCCAACCAAACCTTGGTTTCTGTGGAGATGTCCAGCCCAGACATGGAGGCCTGAATCTAGACACCACATTGATCTGCTGGATGGCCTTGTTTCAGCCCTCTAATCTTTCTGAGCTTTTGTTTCCTTATCTGTAAAATAAGAATAAAGCTGCCTTTCCCTTATAAAGAAGGCTCAAGTGAAATGTACCTGAAGGAGTCGGCGGGTGTAAGGTGGCATTACTAAGAGAGCTGTGCCTTTTCCTGTGTAAGAAAGCCTTTAGATTTCCAGGAAATTTTGTATCAACTTAGCCTCTCTTTACAGAGGTTTATGAGAACTCATAAAATAGAAAATAATCAGATGACAAAGATTTCCCACATACACAGAGGTACGCAGAAAGAAACAATCGTCCAATTGATAGGTGTCCCACTGAAGAACAAAACACACACATGGAAATAGCTCCACTTACTTACATTCACTCCACACTAGGCACTATGCTATGTGTTTTCCACACACAAATGCACATATCATTTAATCCCCCAAACAGGCCAGTATGTTAACTTTATCATCTTCACTTTACAGGTAAGGAAATGGAGACTCAGAAAATTGAAGCAGCTTTCCCCAAAGGCACACAGCTAACACGTGAGGCTGCCTTGGTTCAAACCCACACTCTGCCTGCCCCTGGGGTACTTGTTTTTAAGCTCCAAACTGTACGATCTCCACTGCTGGTGGGGAAGGACAAAACCATAACTCCAGCAAGCAAGCAGAGCAATGCACAGAGCTGTGAGGCAGCAGGGCTGGACAGGGTCAGCGAGGTCAGTTGCTCTCCCACTGACCCTTAGCTCATTTTATATAAGAGAAACATGGCTCACGAAACAGTGTTATGCTGCTGGGAAAGGTCCCTCAGAAACCCGTGATCTTGGCTGCTGGGTCACTGAGCAGAGCTTCTGGAAGAGGAATTTACAAAGGGTGACTTCACAAGGACCAGAGCAGTCCAGGAGGAGGAGATGGGGAACCCTGGTCCTGTCTGACTCATCTCTTTTTCTGGTGCCCAGCCTCCCACCCAGCTGCGCAGAAAAGCCTGCCCTAGACCAGTGGTTCCCAAACTTTAGCAGGCATCAGAAGCACCTGGAAGGCTTGTTAAGACTTGAATTACTGGCCTCTGCTGCCGGAGTTTCTGATTCAGGAACTGATAGGGGTTGGGGAGGGTTGGAAGAATTTTAATTTTTATCAAGTTCTCAGGTGATATTGATGTTTCCGGTCCAGTGGCCACACTTTGAAAACTACTAGTTATAGCACTGTGTTTGAGGATGAGTCAGTGTTTGTATATAATATTTGCCCTGAAACTTCTAGTTTTCCCCCCTAATATCTATTCTCCCCTTCTTTGGAAATAATAGGAAATGTGATTATTTAGGCCAGGTGCAGTGGATTCCTTTAGCTCACAAGTTCAAGTTCAGCCTGAGCAAGAGCTAGACCAGACCCCATCTCTACCTAAAATAGAAAAACTAGCTGGCAGGTACCTGTTGTCCCCCTACTTTAGAGGCTGAGACAAATGGATTGCTTGAGCCCAAGAGATTGAGATTGCTGGGAACTAGGCTGAGGCCATGGCCCTCTACTCAGGCAACAGAGTGAGACTATGTCTCCAAAAAAAGGGGGTGGGGATTATTTAGCTGAGCACATAGAGAACCAAAATAAAGACATATTTTGTGGCTCTCTACCAGCTGGGTGGGGCCATGTGATCTAGATACAGCTGATGGGATATGAGTGATAAACATATACAACGTTCAGGTCACTCCCCGGAAGGGCTGGGGCAGCCCCTTCACTGTGACCTTTTTTCGTGCTCGTGAAACAGACGTGGAGGACAGTTATCTTGGATATGCAGAGGAAGTAAAAGCCCCAGTGATGTAGTAAAACAGAGTCTTCAAACCATTTTGGACTTTAATATGAAGGAAAAATAAACACCTATTTTCATTTAAGCCACTGTTATTTGGGGTCTCTATCACTTGCAGCCAAACCTATATCCTAACTAAAATAGACACACATTAACCAAAATCTTAGGACACCAGAAATAAGGTAGATAAATAAGCTAAACTAGAGTGGGTGATCCAATAGGTAATTGAAACATTTATCAGTCAACAATCCCAGCCCAAAATGTACAGACACTTGACTTGGAGAACTAGACACACCACCAATCATCCTTGTACGGCCAAGGTTTAACTTTACCAAAAGTCATTTAGCTGTTTCTAAAGATTTCATTTCAATTTACAATTATAGAAAATGCTTCCCAGTCATTTTATTGCCCTAAATTATACCTATAATCTTCCTAACTTGGATTGTTAACTGATACACAATTATGTTTCTAGAAGAAGACCAGAATCCCAACAGATGATTTAAAATAAAAGTTAAATGAATGTAATTTGTGTTTATTTTTATCTTATTGGAACAAAATACTATAGAATTGCCACTGTCTATTTCATAGGGATGGTTTGAGGAAAGTAGATATAATTTCCCTTTAAATAGTTCCTTCTAAAGGAAAACAAGTAGGGATCAGGCTAAAATTACCCAAGGAGGGAAGACAAGGAAGAAGCTTTCACCGTGAGCAGGTTCTGTCCATGAAGATTCACTTCCGCCCTTATGTCATTTTCCAAAATCGCAGCCCCTGTATTAATTTCTGAAAAAAATCAAATCAAGAGTCAGAAGAAATAGGAACAATGACACATCTCAATGTTAATGGATAGCAACAAAAGGAAGTTACACCTGTCTGTAGCATCTTAGGGGTTGTGATGTATTTCATAGCACTTTATCTTATCCTCGGATGAAAGAACCATCTTTTGTTTTTTCTTTTAAAATAAATTTCCAAGAGTTATCACCCACAATGACATGAAGTTGCTGTTGAATGGTGCTACATAGAAGTTTTAGAGTAATAAACTCACAAAATCATTTGCTAGTTCCCCTTTATATAATAATAGAGGGCTCACCTTGCGTTGCTCCAAATTAAGGGTGTTCGTTAATTGGATTTGGACCGAAAACATTGAGTAAGCTGTTTTCTGACTCTTCTGTCTTTAGAACCTAGAATAATTCCTGACATATAGACATCACTCAATAAAGACAGAATGAATAAATGAATCCAATATACATCGAAGAAAATGAGAATTGAGATAAACAACTTGAAATTCTAAATATCCCCCAATGAACATGCCTTGTGAGGGATTACAGAGCTAGCTGAAAAGATCCCACCTTTACCTGTGTAATTAAGTCTTCAGCAGAGTCACAAGATGATTAAAGATGAACACGTACGTGGTTGGCATTCAGTTACAAGGAGTAATTATAAAGAAAACGCATACTTACAAAAGCCATTGACAATACTTACCTTATGACAAAACACCCATGCTAATTACATTTCATGAGCAACACATGGGAATAGATATTTAAAAGAATATACCAAGCAGTTTAAATTATCTTCAAATTTCTACAAGGTTGTCTTCGGCAGCACCCATGGTGATTTCATCAGCGTCTGACTGTAACTTGCAAATGAGACAGCAGCCATGGACCTCCCAAAAGTCTGATATCATGGGTGGCAGATAATTTCACTGCTCTGCAAATGTTTACCTAACAAACTGAAAATAAAATGTTTTTTACAATCTTGGAAAAACACCACCCCGTATATTAGCCATTCTTGTTGAATGTCTAAATCTGCTTTTATTAAAGTATAGACAAAATTAATGGGAAGAGGAAACATAACAGAGACTCAATGAAAGGAGAGTGGCTTGGGTTACAGGCCCACATCCTGCCCCTATGCACTTCTTATGACAGTCAGAGATGGGCAGATGGACAGCCCTTTCCTGAGCTGTGGCGACACCCTAAAGTGTCTATGATTATATTAAGAAAGTAAGCTTCATCAGGGAACGCTGCTGAAATTACTTCAAGCAGGTACAAATCCATCAAAAAGATTTTTTTAAACAAAGAAAGGGTGCTTGGCCAGAAGGTACCATTCTTCTTGTGTTCTTCCTGGGTTAAGCTACACACATAATTATAAAAGAAAAGCCCCTGGTGTTCCAAGAAGATGGAAAACAAGACGGCTAATTACAGGATGTCTTAAAAAAATAATACTCAAGTAATTTTTTATTTGTTAATTTGATTGCAAGCTTAAAATGTGATTAAAATACTTCCTATGTTGTAATTTTTTTATAATTTGGTATTTTTAGAGTCAGATTTTAAAATGATACCATCTAAGGGACTGTCCAAATTTAACAGCAAAATTAAAAAGGCTTGGTGCAACAGAACAAGTACTTGCCAGTAGCTAGTTCTTATCAATACAAAATGAAAGAGGTTTTAGCTTTCATCAGGTGACAGCCAGACAATTATCTCAGCATGGGAAAAGCCTTGAGACTGTGGTGCTTTTAACCAGGCTTTCAAATAAGCTGGTGACCAGCAGCCGTAAGCAGTCCAACATCTGGCTGGGCTCAGGGATGTTCAAGAGCTGAGCCAAGGGATGCCGTCCCGGATGGGGCCTACACTGCTGGGCATGTATGGATGCCCAATAAGAGACCACAGACCTAGGGAGGAAAGCGAATTTAGAAGTCTTCCTATTTGGTTAGTGATGGATATTTCTAAATTTACTTGTACATCTGATTTTCATTAATACATTTTTAAGTGAGCCTTTCCAAAATGATGGAATCATGACAGCAGCTCATTCGAAAACCCAAGGTCCCATATCTTCAAGGGGTCCCCCCAAAAGTGTAACAATCCCCCCCACACACACTTAACTATGCTCTGAGCTGGCCGTTTGTGCTACAGGATAGACTTTTTCTCCTTTCCCCTTCCTCACCTGGCTCAAGAAATTGCTTTGACTTAAAAGCCCAAGAGAAAAATTTACAGGATTTTTCATCCAGGTAGTGAAAGGCTGATTGATTACTCGGCCAGCCCCACAGCTGGGAAGTCTTCTGCCTTTTCCTGGCATCAGGCACCCCAGGACATCCAGGGCAGGACTGGGTGGAGCTGCTGGACTCTGGGGATGGGAGGAATTGTGGCAAAGAGACAGCCAGCTGGGAGGTGGGGGCAGACAAGGGCCGAGATTGGAGAGGAGGAGAGGGTTACTCTGCAGACCGCAAGATCACCAAGCAGTTTCATGGTAGGTAGGAGGCAGGGCTCAAACTTGAGGAAATGCTCATTTTAGACATTTTCAGTTTCTCTCTGGGGGCCGCCCTTCTATGATATAGGGGCTACATTAAGTTGTCAAAAACATACAGACTTTAGCTGATTTTTGGTTAATTTGTTTTCATAAATCAATAAGAATGTCTGTGAGGTGGGTATTACCTGCTCCCCTTACACACACACACCTGCACACATACTCCACTTAACAGATGAGGAGACCAAGGCTCAGAGAGGCCGGGTGACTGTCCTCACTGAGATCACTACGCCAGTAGTCCCCAGCTGCCAACCCAGGCCAGGCCTTCCCTGGACCCTGATGAACCTCTCTGAACTGTGCACAGTCCTTAATCTTTTCCTTTGTTTGTGGGACTGATTTTTTTTGGTGGGGGGGACAGAGTCTCATTATGCTGCCTTGATAGAGTGCTGTGGCATCACAGCTCACAGCAACCTCAAACTCTTGGGCTTAGGCAATCCTCTTGCCTCAGCTTCCCAAGTAGCTGGGACTACAGGCGCCCACCACAATACCTGGCTATTTTTTGTTGCAGTTGTCATTGTTTGGCAGCCCCGGGCCAGGCTCGAACCTGCCACTCTTGGTGTACGTGGCCAGCGCCCTACCCACTGAGCTACAGGAGCAGCCCGTGTGACTGATTTTTTTAAACATTTCATAGAGATCAATTTTGTGAGGTGTTTTTGACCCACTTTTTCTGGAAGAAAAGTGACAGAAAATCATCTTGGATTCACCCTGAGTAGCTTCCTTTCTGGGGGGTGGATGTATCCCCAGGAATGACCGAAAGTAGCTATACTCTGAAAGTCAGGGGCAGAGCAAATGGCTTGATTGTCCAGGGAAGGGAAAAACAGGACAGTAACCTGCCTCTGCAGGGCACTGAATGGGAGGAAGGCACTGAGCCCTGGCTGACCTGCTGGCCACTGGATTCCAACACAGTGGCCCCAGGGCACTTTTCTGTCTGTGCAGGGCTTGGGCCTGGAAGGAGAAAGGGAAATGGTTGTGAGAGGAGGGATGAGGTGAGAATGCAGCCCCTGCCACGTTCAAGGCCAGCTCAGCTTCCGCTCAGCACCTGCGCCCTCCCCACGCCAGGAAACAGACTCCCATTTCCTGGGCCCATGCCCAAGCAGGGGCCAGGCCAGCATCTATGAATTCAGGTCACCTTCCACGTTCAGCTGTCACCCAACAGAGGGAACCCACCCAACCAGGCCAGGACACCCATCAGCCCTCACCAGTTCTCAGAATGTCAGTACAAGCCTTAAACCCAGTGTGAAGGTGGTGGGAACCCCAGTTAAAAAGGAAATTGCCAAATATTAGATTTCAGTCTTGCCTAAGCAAGTTCAATGCATGAAACACTATTATACCTGAAGAATTTATCCCTTAATAAGTATAATACACATACTTTTTCACTAAGGGTTGTGAATCCAGTTGGTTTAGAGAAAGAAAGGTGTCACAGTCAGGCCCGTCCTGTGTGAGAACAGTTAATAGAATAGTCTCACAATCACTTATGGTACCTCAGTGAAGACCAGTTTTGAAAAATTTAGTTTTTAATTATTATTCATTTCTTTGGTTAAAATTAAATAATTGTGTGTGCACGGGTAATTTACTAAACTCTTTTCTGTATTGTCTTAGCCGACTTATGCAGTGATGACAAAATAACTTAAGCTGAGTAATTTATAAAGAACAGAAATTTATTTTTTCACAGTTCTAGCAGCTGGGAAGTCCAAGATCAAGTCACTAGCAGACTTGGTGTCTAATGAGGGCTGCTCTTTGCTTCCAAGACAGTCAGTGTCTTATTGCTGTACCCTCCAAAGAGGATGAACTCTCCCTTCAGAAGAGACCAAAAGGGTCTAAGCTAGTTCCCCGCAGCTCTTTTTATAAGGCCCTAATCCAGGAGCATTCCACCCACAGCCCACAGGGCACTCATGGCCCAGGGTAGTAGCTACGAATGTGGCCCAATGCAAAATCATAAACTGCCTTAAAATCACATGAGATTTTTGGGGGGAAAACTTGATTGCGTGATTCTCACACGTGAACTTTGTAGACAACAATGTCATGTAAAATAAACATCTGTCCCTCGCACTATTTGTGCACGTGGGTGGCTTCAGTTTTACAGTGGCGTGCATCTTCCAGTGTGTTGCCTTCCAAGCACAGACAGTTGAATTGACGCCATCAGATGTTACATGTACTCGTGGTGACTTAGTGACACAGAAATTATTAATAATATTTCAACCTATCATTGCAATGTTAGGCGTTTATTGTTATTTATAAGTCAGGTGAGCATTCCTTTTTTTTTTTTTTTTTTTTTTTGATACTGAGTTTCACTTTATCGCTCTCGGTAAAGCGCCAGTAGCATCACAGCTTGCAGCAACCTCAAACTCTTGGGCTTAAGCAAGTCTCTTGCCTCAGCCTCCCAAGTAGCTGGGACTATAGGCACCTGCCACAACGCCTGGCTATTTTTTTTTGTTGTTGCAGTTGTCATTGTTGTTTAACTGGCCTGGGCCACGTTCGAACACGCCAGCCTCAATGTACGTGGCTGGTGCCATAACCACTGTGCTACGTAAATTTGTCAATAAATTTGTCAATAAATGTCAATAAATTTGCATAATAAAAATAAATATAATCTCTTATCTATTATTGTTTTTGCTAGAATGGCTTCTACAATTTCTCAAAAAAAAAAACACAACTGCAAAGAAGAAAAATTACAGATGAAGATTGTTCAATGAAAAGTAGACAGGTGACTACTTTTTTGACAAGGCAAATAGTAAGGCAGCCTGCTTAATTTGTAAGAAGTTTGTGGGAGTTTTCAAAGACTATAAATGGGAAAGGCATTGTATCTCCCTTCCCCCTCCTCCCTCAAACATACACACCTGTATTTTCTAAAGCTATTATGGTTTGAAACAGTGTATTTAAAGTTTGTTAGATAAATACAATGTGGAAAGACTAAGTTAAAAAGCAATCCATACCAGGGCTATGTATAAGAACAAAAACATGAAAACTTCTTAAATGTTTAAAACTGTGAGATTGGTTAAGTATGGTATATAATTCATGAAATGGAAAAAAAAGCATTCTTTAAAAATGATATTTAGAAGACATTAAATGAACTGAAAGTGTATATACAGTTTAGCAAGTAGGAAAAACAGGTTATAAAAAGTAGGTACAACAAATGTATATTAAACTATGACTAGCAGTATATACTGAAATTTAACAGTGAGTATGTAGGAAAGTGAATTATAAAACTTATTTTCTCCCTTTTGTTTATCTATACTTTCTATCTTTGGGGGTAAAAAACTTATATAACTTTTTAAGTTAAGTTATATAAGTTATATATTAAGCAGTACCAGTAACTTTTAAAAATGAGTATTTTAAAACTCTGTATCAATCTTGAGGAAAAAACTCTAATCATTCATTGGTACATAATAGGAAGTGTCCACTTTAGATTTTTTAAAATGTTAAAGCAGTGAGGAACTTAAGAGATGATCTAGTCCCACCCACTCTTTATAAAATTAAGAAACAAAATGTGCAGAATTTTAAGTAAGGTGACAAAGACCACTATATTATTTCAGATTTAATTTGGCTAGAAGTAGAATAACTCAAATTAATAGTAGTATTCATTTAAGTAAAATTTCTGTAATTCTGAAGGTAGGGCTTAGGTGGTGTTCCACGGTATCTCAGGGAGCAGGTTTCCATCTTGTTGCTCCACTATTCTCAGCATTTAGTATCTACCTCTTGACTTAATGTGGCTGCCAGAGCTCCAGCCATCATGTCTGCATTCCAGAGAGCTGAAAGTAGCAAGAGAAGGAAACTCACACCCTCCTCTTAAGGATACTTCTCGGAAGTTATTCATAACCTATCTGTTTATGTGCTATTAATCAGAACTCTGCCACCCAATTGCATATAAACACAAAGGAGGTTAGAAAATGCAGTCTTTACTGCATTGTGACTCTGTGCTTGGCTGAAAATCAGAGTTTTGTTATTAAGGCTGAAGAAGAAGAAAGATGTCAGGGAGCAGCTCTCTGTGTGGCTCCCTCCTTGCCTATAGGATTGGTGCAGATTAACTGGAGTGCTGCCTCTCCTGCACCATACTTGTCCTGCAGAGAGAGGCATACCAGAATTCTTACTCATACTGACCATGGGGAGTGGGAAAGTCAGCATGCTACTCAATATGGACTTTATTTTAAAATTCTATTTGCTAAAGTTTTTAGTCAGAATATATTTAATGATCATTACAATAAAGAGAAACAAACATCAAGACAATTATATTTCTTAAAAACCACAGGATTCTACCTCTATAAATGTCCAATACAAGCTTTTATAACCTCTTCTATTACTCAATTTTTACACGATTATGTTCTTTAAGATGTATGGACAGAATTATGAGCACTGCGCAATGCCACATTATATGTTTTTAAGTAGTGTTATTTAACATTCACTTTCTCACATGTCCATATAGTCCATGTATCTACAATTCCAATGCCAAGATACTGAATCAATATACGAATAATTATATTGGTTCTTATTTCCAGTTAGTTTTGGGTTTGTTGTTGATGTTGGTTTGTCACTACAAATACAGGGTGGCCGTAAAGTGTGTGTGCAATTTAAAATAGTATGCGAATTTAATTTAAATTGCACACTAATTTTATGGCCACCCTGTAGAATAGCCATAAACATCTTAGTTCAAATAAGCATTTCTTTCTTTCTTTTTCTTTCTCTTCTTTTCTTTTTTTTCTTTTTTGAGACAGATTGTCACTATGTCACTCTTGGTAGAGTGCTGTGGCGTCACAGCTCACAGCAAGCTCAAACACTTGGGCATAAGCAGTTCTCTTGCCTCAGCCTCCCAAGTAGCTAGGATTATAGAAACCTACCACAACACCCAGCTATTTTTTGGTTGCAGTTGTCATTGTTGTTTACCTGGCCTGGGCCAGGCTCAAACCCGTCAGCCTTGGTGTATGTGGCGGGTATATGAGCCAAGCATTTCTTTCTTCTAAGACTTTCTTTAGAATATATTTTCAAATGTGGGTTTATCAGGGCAAGGACCTTGGCCAATTTGATGGTTCCTGTGTGAACCATATGTCCTCCATAAAGTTCAGTGACACTATTTCGTCACTGCCCTGTCAGAGGACAATTTAAATTTCTACTATATTTAATGCTTCCTAATTTAGGAAGAATATGGTGATATCACTAAATCACTTGAATTTGAGTATCTTTAAATATTTTTAAGCTGAATGTTTCTATGTTTATTTACTATTTATCTTTTTAATCCTTTTGAGCCACATGTCCAATTGTATTTTTGCAAGCTGACTATAATTAGAAACTACTCTTGTAAGTTTCAATCGGTTCCTCTTACTTTCTGAACTCAAAATTTGAATCTTATTATTTTTGTGATGAATGATTTTCCTTTCTGATGCTTTTACCCCCTCCCCCAGGATAACGCAAATGACAATGAAAGCGCTAGAAAGCAGTATTTCTTAGAAAGCATGTTTCTACTCAACTGGGAATACACTGTCTGCTGGGGCCCAGGTCTGGGAGGTGTTTTCTGTTGGAAGAAATAGGCTCAGAGGTTCGTCCTCTCTGCTATCCACAGAAATGGCAAGACTTGGAATCCAGGGGCAGAGAGTGGGAACTGGAAGGAAAGCGAGAGAGCATCTCCCGGCCATGCTATGTGCCTCCTGGCAGGTGTTTTGCATGTGATAGATTCCTGGAGAGTTATTTAATAAGTTTAAATGGCTGAAAATCACACATAGGGCACATATTATGGCTTGGAGGAAGGCTAGTTTATACCCAAAGGGGGAAAATGGTGAATTCCTAATTATTGGTTCCTTAGACGCATCTCAGGCCCCTCACTCAGTGAGCAGAAGGGAGAATATTGAGCTAAGTAGTTTGCCTTCCTTCGCACCCCTTCCCTGACCCTCCTCCAGGGGTCCCAGCAGAGGGCCATGATGCCCTCAGTCTTTCACCTTGAACTCTGGGACACAGTAGTCATCTGGCACAGGGGTGGCACTTGTTTTCTAGCATGGAGACAGACAAAACAGAAACAAACAAATAAAAGCTAAAATCTGGAAAACAAGCAGATAGGTAAGCATGATACTTACCAGCTGTGAAATATGCAGTAAGAGATCTAGACAGGGTGATGTCAGAAAGAGTAGCTTGGAGTTGGTGCTATTTAAGATAAGATGCTCAGGGAGGCTCTGCCCAAGCAGAGGAAGTTTGAGCTGAGCCCCAAAGGACCAGAAGCCATACAAAGAGCCGGAAGAGGAAGTCAGAAAGAGGAAGTGAAGGAGGCCTTGGAGGCCTTCAAGAAACTGAAGGGCAGGAGGTGGGAAGGGGAGAGGGCACAAGGAGGGATTTTATTCTACAAGAATTGAGAAGGCAGAATTTATAGAAATACAGCTGGGCAAAGCAGGATTTACACTGTTTAAACGAGACTATTTCCTGTTTGGATCTGCTATATAGTACACTGGCTTCATTGCATTTAATTGTACAAGTATTTTAAATACATATTTTGTATCATTAAATCTACTTTGTCACAGGTAATTCTACTATTTTAATAGATAGAATAGTATGTTTTCTTCAGTTTCAGTGAGTACATTATTTTGTTTTCTTACAGGTATTTCATGCATATTTTATAGTGAGCTCATATTAAACTCATATACACTTTTCTTCTGCAAATAAGCCCAATGTTTAGGCCCCAGGTTATCTTGCCTGTGTGTGTACCAAGAATAATTTTCTTGATTGGCTCTCATATTCAGACTAAGGCTTGATAACCTTTGTAGTTAGGAATATTAAATGCAATTTCTTCTTTTCTCTCACACATACAGAATGGTAAGAGTGAACCAATGGTTCATAGGCAGGTGGCTCCTCCCACTAACTTCTTCATTTGTTGATTATTTGATTCATTTTTCCCAGTCACTAACTCAATATATCTATTACAAGCCAGATACTATATATCATTGGATATATAGAGATGAATAAGACATTTTCTGCCATTAAGGAGTTCACATACTGGTAGGGGAGAGGGACACCAAACAAGTGATGATGACATGGTGCAACATGCTCATAACTACATGCAGAGGGGTGACTCAGAGTAAAGAACAGGTGCATTTTGCTTGCAAAACTGATACAAACTTGACAGAGCCTTGGCATTTGACCCAGATCTTAAATATCTGACAAAGATTTACTGGGTAAAGAGGAGAAGGCATCCCAGAAGGAGGAAACAGTATAAGCAAAAAGGAGAAACAGTATCTATTTTTAGGTATTTTTATATTTTTATCAAAATAATCCATGTACAAACTTTTTTTTAGACAAAGTTTCACTATGTCGCCCTCAGTAGAGTGATGTGCCGTCACAGCTCACAGCAACCTCAAACACTTGGCCTTGAGCGATTCTCTTGCCTCAGCCTCCCAAGTAGCTGGGACTACAGGCGCCTGCCACAATGCCTGGCTATTTTTTTGTTGCAGTTGGCATTGTTGTTTAGCTGGCCCAAGCTGGGTTCGAACCCATCAGCCTCGGTGCATGTGGCCAGCACTGTAACCACTCTGCTACGGGCGCTGAGCCCATGTACATACTTTTAGATGTAATGATATGAAAAAAGATTCCGAGTAAATCAGCAAATAGAGAAAATAAATCAGTATCTCATTTCTAAAAAAATCTTTTTTATTAGAAATAGTTTTAGATTTTTAATAAAAAATCTCTACCTACGGAAAACAGGTAGAGATAGTACAGAGATTTTCTGCATATGCTGCATCCAGTTTTCCCTATTAATTATTAATAAATAAATTGATAATACCAATATCTTACTAGTATGGTATGTTTGTCATAATTAAAGAACCAACATTGATATGTTATTAATCCAAACCCATTCTTAATCCAGATTTCCTAAGTTTTTAGCAGAAGGTCCTTTCTCTGTCCCAGGATCCTCCATTCCATCTAGTCATTTTGTGTCCCGAGGCCCCTCTTGGCTGTGGCCGTTTCTCAGACTACTATTGTTTTTGTTCTTTTTCTTTCTTGTTCACAGAGAGTGGTGGGCAGACTAGAGGCCCTCAGTGATTCCCTCACTTTCATGTCCAGAATCTGTGAATATGTTATGGTTATTCCAGAAGCAATTCAGGTTGTTATTCAGTTGATTTAGGATGGGAAGAGAAGCCTGGAGGATTGATGTGATCAGAAGGGTCCTTATAAGGAGAGGAGGAGTCAGAGAGGGCCAGAGAAATGGCCACAAGGGTAGGACTCTGTTGTTGTTCCTGGCTTTGAAGGTGGAAGAGAGGGAGGGAAGGGAACCAAGAGCTGAGGAGAGCAACAGTCCCCACAGGCTCCAGAAAGGATCACAAGCCCTGCCAAAACTCTGATGTTAGACCAGTGAGATCCGTGTGGGACTTCTGGTCTGCAGGACTGAAAGGTAATGAACTTAGGCTAGTTTAAGCCTCTCAGTTTATGCTAATTTGTCTCAGCAGCAACAGGAAACCAATACAGGGCTTCCCTCTCATAGCCCATTCCGAAATGGGGTGGGGTGACTAGTTAGAAAATCATCCCGCTGGAGAGCTGCAGAACGGTAGTAAACCTATTGTATTCTCTCCTGGGAAACACTCAGTTTCTCCAGCAAAGAGTCCTCTTGACCGAGCTGTAAGTTTCCCTAAATTCTAGAAGCAAAGACAGAAGGACTATGTCCGATTTGCAAGTAATTCCCTCACAGGCTGAGGCCCAACTCCTGGCCTTGCTATGCAGATCATCTCCAAATCCTGAGCCTCTTCTGTGCACTAGGAATCCATCAGCCTCCTGCCTAGGGGGGATTGCACAGCTGCTGGGGTCCTAGGCCTGAGCTGCCAGCGAGATGGGCAGACTCTTCCTTACCCATTCCTCCACATCTTCCCACCTGCACACCTTGGTTCTTGAGCTTTTCCAGGATTTAACAGGACTGTCTGACTCTCCCTAGTTGGCACCACCCTCCACTTGTGCTTTAAGATATGGCATCCTCAATCCAGTTACATCAAACATTTCTCCTCCATCCACTTTCGTCTTTTGAAATATGATTGAAATATTTTTTCAATGAATGTCTTCTCTCCAATTCTCTTTGTACTTACAAGTTTAAGCCTCTTTTATCTTTTTTTTACATATTTTAGTAGGATCTCTAAAAGGACAGGCTATAAACTTAGGTGTTCCTTCTTCTATCTTTAACCTGAACAAGGGGTAAAACATTTTTAATGTTCAAAAGCACAGATAGGCCTGCATTAAATTCTGCCACTGTCATGTGTGTGTACTGTCTCTAAGACTGGACAATTTACTCGCCTTGGGAAGCCTCAGTCTCCTCTCTGGAAAATGGAAATGATGCTACAATGTCCTTCATTTGGCTGTTTTGAGGATGAGATGAAACAATTATGTTCAGCACAGAGTCTGGCACTCGGCAACTTTTTTTTTTTTTTTTTAGTTTTTGGCTGGGGCTGGGTTTGAACCCATCATCTCCAGCATCTGGGGCCAGCGCCCTACTCCTTCGAGCCACAGGCGCCTCCTGCACTCAGCAACTTTTTAATAAATGCTAGTGATTACCGTGTAAATCAGAAAAAAAAAAAGTACATATGATGGAAAGGAGAATTTTAGGGCATGAGGCCAAAAAAAGGTCAAATTGGCCTTATAACAAGATAAACTGTAATGGTGACGTGCCTCAGAGAAGACCAGAGGTAGGGAAGTCAGTTAGGAGGCCATTTCAATAGTCCAAGAGAGACAGGATAAGGCCGTGCACCCCAAAATATGGCAGTGTTTGTAGACAAGATAGGATTGACTAAAGCTGGATTTAGAAAAATAGTTTTCAACCCTGGCTGCCCATTATAATCCCCTGAGGAACTTTTTAATTTTTTTTTTTTTTTTTTTAATACTGATACCAATCCCATACCCAGAGCACTGAATCAGAATGCCTAGAGGTAAGACCCAGGCACCAGTATTTTTAAAGCCTCCAAGGTGATTCTAATGTGTGTCCAGGCTTGGTGGTAGAAGTCACAGGACTGGTCAAGTGATTGAGGGCACAAAAGAGGGAAAAACTCAGAATAGTAATGTTTCTCGTTTGAATGTTTGGGTGGTTTCTATTTGTTACTGTACCTGTCTCTCACCTGTTCCACCTCAGGCAAAGCAAAATGCTGGAGCAGTGTTTCTCCCTGGTGCACTCAGCTACCAAGAGGATGCAGCCAGAGCTTCAGGAGGGCCTCGGCGAGGCGGGAGGCGGTCGCGGTCACAGTCACGGTCACGGCAGTCCACTGCATCCACCCGCAGGGGAGGTTGGGGGGGAGCAGGTCACAGAGCAAATCTCTGTCCTTGACAGAAGCCCACAGCAAGGCTTGCAGTGGCTGTGGGTAGTTTTATTTATTTAGGATTTACAACCTGCTTACTTGCAAAAGGATTTGAGGTAGCTTATCAGATTAAGCCAAAACACACAATTAGGAAATCAAAACAGAGGCCACCGAAGAGCCTGGAAGAAATAGATGCTTCCAGGTTTCTGAGAAGAGCTGTTCTCTGTAGCTGAGCCCTGATGCAAGGCTCTGGGTTCCCCAGAGGACATTGTGGGTTGTTTGGTTTTTAGGTTTGAGTCTAAAAAAAGCACACCCTTTTCCAGGAGGGACCAGTTGTCATGAAACAAAACTTGAAGAGGATTTACCGCATGTACTTATCCTTCCTTGTATAACAAATTTCTGGAGGAGGAAAGGAGAGAGCTAAGCAAGCGGTCCTGTGGGTGTAAAATCCACAGCAGTGCTGGGGGCCAGAGGACTGGGCTCCGCACCAGCAGTCACCTAAGCTGCTTCATCCACAAAGAGCTGGCCCTTAGCAAATAGATTTTCTTTTCTTTTCTTTTTTTTTTTTTTTTTTTTTTTTTTAGAGACAGAGTCGCCCTTGGTAGAGTGCTGTCGCATCACAGCTCACAGCAACCCCAGCTCTTGGGCTTAGGTGATTCTCTTGCCTCAGCCTCCCTAGTAGCTGGGACTACAGGCGCCCACCACAACGCCCAAGTATTTTTTTTTGTTGCAGTTGGGCTGGGGCTGGGTTCGAACCTGCTACCCTCAGGATATGGGGCCGGCACCCTACTCACTGAGCCACAGGCGCCACCCAGCAAATAGATTTTCATCTCTGACACTTGGACTCATGCATTTCCGATCAAAACCGGAAAGGAAGAACTACACCCTTACTAGAATGTATAGTTAACACATCCTTAAAATTTTCTTCTTCAAATATTTACTTTATCAGTTAAGGTTTTCGTATGTGAGAGAAGAGTTTATTCATCATCAAATCAACAAAAAGAATTTGTAGTACAAAGTTCATATTGTTAGTAAAATGAGAATCAAATAATTGAGATATCCGATATGGGAAGGACAGACTGTGTATTGACTTCTCAGTCAGACCCAAGGCTGACCACGGCAACAAGATAATGGACAGTAAGAAGCCCCACGAGGACAGCCAGTGTTGCGTCTATCTGTTTATTGAGACAGTCTCACTCTGTCACCCAGGCTGGAGTGCAGTGGTGCAATTATAGCTCACTGCAGCCTTCAGCTCCTGACCTTAAGCCATTCTCCTTCCTCAGCCTCCTAAATAACTGGGATTATAGGCATGAGCCATTATGCCCAGCTGATTTAAAGAAAAGATTGAGGCTTGGCACCTATAGCTCAAGCGGCTAAGGCACCAGCCACATACACCAGAGCTGGTGGGTTCAAATCCAGCCCTGGCCTGCCAAACAACAATGACAACTGCAACCAAAAAATAGCCCGGCATTGTGGCAGGTGCCTGGAGTCCCAGCTACTTGGGAAGCCAAGGCAAGGGAATCACTTAAGGGCAGGAGTTTGAGGTGGCTGTGAGCTATGATGGCAAGGCACTCTACCCAGGGCAACAGCTTGAGGCTCTGTCTCAAAAAAAAAAAAAAAAAAAAGAAAGAAAGAAAGAAAAGAAAAGATTGAGCCTTTATAAGAATCTGTAAAGTGAGAAAGGAATTAGCACTCACTGGGTTCTAAGTACAATATGCACGTAGACCTGCAAGAGCCCAGAGCACTGGGCAACCCCAACTAACATCACAGGTGCTATGCACACCTTATTTCCTCTAACCCTCACAAGAGTGATTTTAAAGCAACTTTTTACCTTTACATGTGAGGAAACTCAAGTTAAGTCATCTGCTCAATGCTACTCAGATTGGACTCAAACCCAGAGCTATGTTTTTTCCAAAGTCCACACCTTTCTCTTTCCCTCTCAATTGTCAATGCACTTGGTTGAGTCTCCAAAGTTCTGTTTCATTCAGCAAGGAAACTGTTATCTTCTGCAGATCTTTTTGTGAAGAACTTACATAAGAATATGGTCAAAAGGCTCTGACATGGCAACCAGTAATATCTGCTACATTTGTGCACTGGTAATTCTTTTCAATGTTTTCATAGGTTGTCAAGCTTATTAGTTTTTATTATTCTCTTAATAATTCTACAAGTTAGTTCAGGGCTGGTGGAGTTAATCTCCTTTGGCTTTATGGAAAAACCAAGACCCCCAGAAATTAAGTGACAAGGGAGTTAGCTGATCGACAGGTCAAAGGCAAAACTGCTCCGCTTAAAACCCAGCTATGCCTCTATCACCAAACACCTTCTCAGACCTTATTTCAGCATGAAGGATGTTGGCCCAAAAGAGGAGCTATGTCATGTGTCTAAGGTCATTTCACCTAAATCTGTATCACTGGGCACTAGAATAAGAGAGAGAGGTATTTGGCATCAGGAAGCAAGCAAGGGCCAGAATTAGCTCCACACAGCTGAGAAAACTCAGGAAAAGTGGATGGGAGGTCCGATGCAGGTGTCTGAGGGTCCCGGTTTTCAAGACCAGAGGACCATGGACAAGCTCAGCTAATTCTATTGGGGAGGACTGCATCCTTTTCCTGGTTGGTGGGCCAGGTCAGGGGCCAGGTGTAAGGACTAGGGAGAGTCTTGGTTCTTATGTTCTTTACACCAGAAAAGGCCTGGTGACCTCTGGTTTATAATCTATGGTGACTCCATGCTGGCAGGTTTCTGCAAACAAATGGTAGAAAGATCACTTTTCATATCTGATTCCCATTCCCAAAAAAGAATCTTCTATTTTAGATAATCAGTTATATTCAGCAAGCAGTATTTATAATTAAACACTGAGGTCAGCACTGTGCTAATGTCAGGGAGAATTTCTATTATTATTATTATTATTATTCCAATGAAATATGAAAGTACCCTGTGCTACTATCAAGTTAACTATTAGGGCAAGTACATGGGGCTAGCATGACAATGAAAAGATCAAAAAACAGGGGGCTATATACTAATTCAGGAAAATAGGTCAAGAGGACAAATTCTGGGGCCCAGGAAAGGACCCAGATGAATGGTTTGGTACCTTCATAACTTCTACTGAAAGCAAAGAAAATGACTCAATGAACAATTTAACTACCTTGAGATTCTCTGTATTTAGGAATATCAAAATTATATCTTAAATGGCAAAGGAGATTAAGATAAATATTTCTGAGGGACAAAAGAGATTCCTGAGTTTACTTTTAGTTTCTAATGTGACAGCATCTTCCCATAAAAATTTGAAACTAAGTAACTTTTTAAAGTAGTCTTATGAATACCAGTAAATAATTTAAGAAATACTTTCCTCTTTGTATTTTCCTTATACGTTTCCATAATATATAAATGATCTTTTTCTCACCTCTGCACACTTAATTTGTGTACTAAAGCGAAGGTTGAATGATCCAGTAAAATCACAAAGGAAAACAAGTTACTTATCTCTTCAAGGCTTTTTAGCATATCTTGTATTTAGATTTTTTTTTTTATTATAGTTTTTGCTACTTCAAAAACAAGGTGTGTACATGAATAGCACTGAACATGTGTGGTGGCACAAAACTCCAAATGGGACTAGTACTTAATTTCTTTCCCAGATTCTATCATTCCAAAGAAAGAGACCCTTAGACCTTAATTTCTTGGCACAATTCTCTTTAGCACAGCTCAAGACTAGTTCACTTCAAAAAAAAAAAAAAGTGTACTCACTCTTCTTAGTAAAGTATCACAAGAATGGAAAAGCAAATATCCAGGGTATTCAATATTAATATGAAGCTAGTGGATGATCTAATACACGCCCACATAAGAGAAAAACTCAATTCAATTCAAGTTGGGGGGAGGGGATAAAGGGGTAGGACCAGAGGGGAGGGGGAGAAGGAAGGGGAATTGGTGTGCTCCCACTTAATGGGCACAATGTAAGGACATATGGCACACCTCTTGGGTGCAGGACACAACTACAATAGG
The DNA here is from genome assembly GCA_963574355.1 of Loris lydekkerianus. Taxonomy (NCBI): domain Eukaryota; kingdom Metazoa; phylum Chordata; class Mammalia; order Primates; family Lorisidae; genus Loris; species Loris lydekkerianus. The sequence continues at coordinate 6,329 of CAUYPK010101303.1, read as the reverse complement.
GACTTTACCTAACAAATGCAAGCAATGTAACCTAATTGTACCCTTATTATTCTGAAATTTAAAAAAGAAGGAAAAGGGTACAATATTTTTTGTTTCATTTGAAATTTATGTTATAAGTTTCTGGTTGGGCACAATGGCTAACACCTGTAATACTAGCATTTTGGAAGGCCAAGGCAGAAGAATTGCTTGAGGCCAGGAGTTCAAGATCAGCCAAGAAACACAGTGAGAAATTGTCACTGCACAAAATAGAAAAATTAGCTGTGCATGGTGGAAAACATCTGTAGTCCCATTTACTTAGGAAGTTGAGGCAGGAGGATCCCTTGAGCCCAGGAGTTTGAGGTGGCAGTGAGCTGTGATGATGCCACTGTACTCTAGCCACTGCATTAGAATGAGACTCTGTCTGAAAAACATAAAAGTTGGGGTGGCGCCTGTGACTCAGTGGGTAGGGCACCAGCACCATATACCAAGGGTGGCGGGTTCGAACCCTGCCCCGGCTAAACCGCAACAAATAATAGCCGGGTGTTGTGACGGGTGCCTGCAGTCCCAGCTACTCAGGAGGCTGAGGCAAGAGAATTGCCTAAGCCCAGGAGTTGGAGGTTGCTGTGAGCTGTGATGCCATGGGACTCTACCGAGGGCGATAAGGTGAGGCTCTGTCTCAAAAAACAAACAAACAAACAAACAAACAAACAAACAAAAACATAAAAGTTTCTAATCCTAAATTGTACATGTCACAAAGGATGCAAAATTGTAAGTCAGAGGATCTGAGTCTTCAATGCTCATGCTTTCATCTGTACAATGATGGTTCCCCGTGCATCTGTCAATACTTTAGGTGACAACTGTGTGCCAGATCCTCTGTGGTGCTAGGGCAATCACAGAGGTGGTGAAGGCATGAACCACACCATCAAGGATCTTCCTTCCTAGCATCACTGGTTGCTGATTGACATTGAGCTCTGCTGAGACAGATAACAGTGCTACAGATCAACTGGATGACTATTTTTTCCCCAAAAGCCATATTTTAAGGAAAAAATGTAACCTATTTTTCCCAGTCTAAAATAGAAGTGGAGCTATAATATTAGATTTATTATTGCAATGTGCGTGTCATATGCCAAGATGCTATATTAAATTACATGATGGAACATCTCAGAATGAATTCCATGCCTCATTTTCACTCCCTGAAACACACTCTTGACTAAATATTTGGAGCAGCCTTTTTCAAAATGTGTTTCGTAGTGCACTAATTCCTCAGAATGTTACATAGTTTTCTGTGAAAGAAGGTGCTAGCATTAGAGAAGCTGGAGGATTACTGGTTTCCTTAGTGGGGTCGTCCTTGGTGACTCTATCAGAGCAGAGTCAGAGCGTTTTGTAACATTAACCAAACTTTCTTGGCCATAGAACTTGTCTGCCTATTTGTTTTACAGAGCTCTATTTCATGGGACCAGTTGTCTAGTCATCGGCTACTTCTAAAATGAATTTTATTTTATTATTTTATCTTATCTTATCTTATTTTAGACAACGTCTCATTCTGTCACCCTGGGTAGGGTGCTGCGCATCATCACAGCTCTCAGCAATCTTAAACTCCTGGGATCAAGCGATCCACTTGCCTCAGCCTCCTGAGTAGCTGGGACTATAGACATGTGGCTACCACCCTCAGGTAATTTTTCTATCTTTTTTAGAGATGGGTTCTCACTCTTGCTCAGGCTGGTCTTGAACACCTGAGCTCAAGTAATCTACCCACCTCAGCCTCCCAGAGGGCTAGGATTATAGGTGTGAGCCGCTGTGCTTGGACATATAATTTATTTTGAAATGCATACCTTTCATTAAAAAGTACCTTGTACACGAATGCTCATAGCACCTTATTCATAAAAGGGGAAACAATCCAACTGATAAATGAAAACCAAAAAGGTGAGATACTCATATAGCAGAACATTATTGTCATACAAAGGAACAAAGAACTGACGTTACGAGAATGAACCTTGAAAACATGTTAAGTGAAAAGAAGCCAGGCACAAAAGGCCACATATTACATGATTTCATTTATAGTAAATGTCCAGAGCAGGCAAATTCAGAGAAAAGAAAGTAGCTCAGTGCTTGCTAGGGATTGAGGTAAGAAAGAATATGAAATGACAGCAAATAGGTGTGGGTTTTCTTGGGGTTAGGGGTGGAGAAAATGTTCTAAAATTATATTGTGGTGATGGTTATACAAGCCTGAACATACCAAAAATCATTGAAGTGTACCTTTTAAATGGAAAAAATGTTGTGGTATGTGAATGATATAATAAAGCTATTAACAAACACATGTCTGTGGGGAAAAGTACTGACTGATTGAAAGAGGCTTGGGCCTGCTTTCTGAGTGTTACTCATTTATAGTTACCATTATTTTCTTAGAGGTTTGCATGTTACAGTGGACAGAGCTGATCTGATTTAAAACCCAGTTGTACCATTGACTGATTAAGCAACTGTGGAAAAGTCCTGACCTCATCTAAAAATAAGAATAACAACAGGACTGTTGTGAGGATTGATAAATTCATGAGTGGAAATTCTTTGAAAAGTATAAACATTTGACAAATGCTAATTACTATTTTACTGTAGTTAATGGATTGCTTTGGTGCGAAGCCCATGAGATCTTCAACAAGCTACTTAACCTTTCTAGGCTCAATTTTCTCCTCTGAGATAATAAAACTAGGCTGTTAAGAGAATTAAATGGGTTAACAATACTCTTAAAATAGCGCCTGACACCTAGCATTCAGTATTTATAACTTAATTTCTTATTTTTGTTGCCAAGCTTGAATACAAACGTAGTTTTTACACTTTGTCTATTTTTGCTTCATTCTTTTTATGTCTTAATTTCTTTGACCATGCACAATATTAGTCCTCCCTTTCCTTTTTAGTAGCTCCTGGTTATTTATAATCACTATACCATTTTCCTTGCCATTCTTCTAGCCTGTACATGCCAAATTATTTTTGTTACTTCTTAAACACATGCCCTCCAACCCATATTGTACTCTCTTGGCTGGTCTCCCATGTGTCTCCATGTCTTCACTCGTTGGTTCAGTTTTCTTGATGATGACAATGATGATTAGACAAAAAAAGGAAAGAAATAACCAAAATTTTGCCTGGGAAATACTTATTACTAGCTCCTTTTGAAGGAAGAAGTTTTTGTTTTTGTTTTTTTTTTTTAATTAGATCATAGCTGCATACATTAATATGATCATGGGGCATCATACACTAGCTTCATAGACCATTTGACACATTTTCATCCCAATAGTCAACAAGGGAAGAAATTTTAAAATGGCAATGTCACCAAATAAAGGTGGCAGATACTGGCATAGCATGTTATGCATTTATAGCTAAGTCCTAATGAGCTGTGCCTGGGAGAGTGGTAAGGATACTATGCATCACCTCTACAGGTGGTTAATTCAGGTATTAACACCTTTGGACACCCTTTTTCTTTTCCTTACAATAGCCTTTTCCAAATGCACTTTGGATAACTTTTGTCACTTCCTCGTGAAAACTTCATAAGAAAGATACCTCATTTTAATCATATGAGAAATATGAAAATATATTATAAAGTATGAAAAGGGGCAAAATAGGATATCTGCTTACTAGTTTTAATTTCTCCCTCTGTAGACTGGACATTCAATAAAATCCCTTTTAGCATTACTCATCGATGCTTCTAAAATTGATCAGGAGATTATATTTGCTATTTATTAGTTAATTCACTCTGTAAGCAACTGTGGAGTGCCTATAATATACAGGAACATGGTAAGTGCTATGTGAGAGGACATCTCATAGGAGAGACCCTCACTCTGGTAGTTCAGCAAATGTTTTTCTGGTTAACATGAGCTTAATCTAGACCTTAAAAAAAGGGGAACTCAGGGTGGCGCCTGTGGCTCAAAGGAGGAGGGTGCTGGCCCCATATGCCGGAGGTGGTGGGTTCAAACCCAGACCCAGCCAAAAACTGCAAAAAAAAAAAAAAGAAAGAAAAAGAAAAAGAAAAAAAGAAAGAAAGGGGGAATCAGACAGTTGAAGGAGAACATTCCAGAAAAAGGGAAGAATATGTGCAAAGGTACAAAGGTCTGAGAATAACCAACATGTTTAGAGGACTCATGGAAATGCACAATACAGACACCATGGCTTGGTGTGAAAGTTTGTGAAGGACAGAACACAGTCTGCTCTGAGCACCGAGTATGTTGCTTAGTAGATCATGTTGAAGAGTTTGGATGTTGTCCGGCAAGCAACAAGAAACAGGGTATTGTTTTTTGTTTTGTTTTGTTTTTTAACTTGGCAAGTAACATGATCACACATACATTTTAGAAATATTTGGGAATCCAGGGCAGCTCCTATGGCTCAAAGGAGTAGGGCGCCAACTCCATATGCTGGAGGTAGTGGGTTCAAACCCAGCCCCGGCCAAAAACTGCAAAAAAAAAAAAAAAAAAAGAAAGGAAGAAATATTTGGGAATATGAAAAAATATAAGAGGGCAAGTGTAGAGTCAGGAAGATCATTTAGGCAAAAAAAAAAAAAAAAAAAAAAGATAAGGCTCTAGATCAATGGCTCTCAACCTTCCTAATGCCAAGGCCGTTTAATACAGTTCTTGTGGGTTGAGAACCACTGCTCTAGATTAATGTAGACACATTGGGAATGGGGGTTGTCAAGGGCAGATTCAAATCATATCCAAAAAGATACAGCTAACCTTGGTGACCAATTGGATGCACAGGCTGAAGGAAAAGAAGGAGCTGAGAAATTCTCCCAAGTTGCTGACTTGGGTGACTGAGTAGATGGAGTCACCAACCTCCAAGAAGGAAAGTGCTTGGGGTCGAATGGAAAGAGGAACAGCTCTGTTTTCAACACATTTTGTGTGAGCTGACTAGGAGATAAGTCAGTAGAAATGTCCAGCAAGTGTTTGTTCTATGAGTCTGGAACTCCCAAGAAATGTCTGCGATGGACTTCTAGTGTCAGGAGTCATTAGCACATAATGTAAAAGCCACTACCCTGAGACCAGGAGCTCAGAGAGCAGGGACTCTGCTTTATATACTGGGCAGCCAAGAAATATTTGAATACACGAATGCCATTGCAAAGGGAGCAAGAAGATTGAAGTCCAAACCTGGCACATGCTGCCATTAGCAACTAAGTCTCCATAGAAGAGCACACCAACAACTATGAGAACGCAGGGGAAACCTGGCAGAGAACAAAGCTGTGGGAGCACAGCAAGGAAAACATCTCAAAAAGGGGGGCATTCCAGCAGAGTCAAAGAGCAGCGGAGAGCCAGGTAAAATGAAGCCTTAAATCTGTTTATTTGATTTCATAACACAGTTGTTGGTAACCTGGGGGAGAGTGTCTTTTTTTTGTTTGTTTTATTTTGCTTTGTTTTTTTGAGACAGAGTCTCACTCTGTCACCTTGGGTAGAGTACCCTGGTGTCATAGCTCACAGCAACCTCAAACTCTTGGGCTAAGGCCTTCCTCTTGAATAGCTGGGACCACAAGCACTTGCCACAACACCTATTTAGTTTTTCTATGTTTAGTCAAGATGGGGGTCTCACTCTTGCTCAAGCTGGTCTGGAACTCCTGAGCTCAATGATCCACCAGCCTCAGCCTCCCAGAGTGCTAGGATTATAGGCAAGAGCCACTGCACCCAGCTGAGATTGTCTTTTTTTTTTTTTTTTTTTTTTTAATTAAATCATAGCCGTGTACATTAATGTAATCATAGGGTACAATATGCTGGTTTTATATACAATTTGAAATATTTTCATCAAACTGATTAACGTAGCCTTCACGGCATTTTCTTAGTTACTGTGTTAAGACATTTATATTCTACATCTAGTAAATTTCACATGTACCCTTGTAAGATGCACCGTAGGTGTGGTCCCACCACTTACCCTCCCTCCCCCCATCCTCCCCCTTACCCTCTCCTTCCTCTCCCCTTTCCCCTTCTTCTTGGGCTATAATTGGATTATAGCTTTCATAAGAAAGCTATAAATTGGTTTCATAGTAGGGCTGAGTACATTGGATACTTTTTCTCCCATTCTTGAGTTACTTTGCTAAGAAGAATATGTTCCAGCTCCATCCATGTAAACATGAAAGAGGTAAAGTCTCCATCTTTCTTTAAGGCAGCATAGTATTCCATGGTGTACATATCCCCCAAGTTATTAATCCATTCCTGGGTCAATGGGCATTTTGGCTTCTTCCATGTCTTAGCAATTATGAATTGGGCTGCAATAAACATTCTGGTACAAATATCTTTGTTATAAAGTGATTTTTGGTCTTCTGGATATATACGTAGTAGAGGAATTCTTGGATCAAATGGCAGCTCTATTTTTAGATCTCTAAGTGT
>CAUYPK010101302.1:0-15373 GCA_963574355.1 Loris lydekkerianus | reverse complement strand
CCTTAAAGAAAGATGGAGACTTTACCTCTTTCATGTTTACATGGATGGAGCTGGAACATATTCTTCTTAGCAAAGTATCTCAGGAATGGAAGAAAAAGTATCCAATGTACTCAGCCCTACTATGAAACTAATTTATAGCTTTCGCATGAAGGCTATAACCCAACTATAGCACAAGAGTATGGGGAAAGGGCCAAGGAAGGGAAAGGGAGGGGGAAGGTTTTGGTGGAGGGAGGGTAATGGGTGGGGCCACATCTATGGTGCATCTTAGAATGGGTACAGGTGATTGCACTAATGTACACAGCTATGATTTAACAATAATAAAAAAAAAAAGACCAGCCCTTGAGTTCAAGATCAGCCCCAACAAAGTGAAATTCCATCTCTACATAAAATAAAAAAATTAGCCAGGTATTGTAGCAGGTGCCCATAGTCCCTGCTACTCAGGAGGCTGAGGCAAGAGGATCACTTGAGCCCAGGAGTTGAGGTTGCTGTTGGCTAGGCTGAGGCCACAGCACTCTAGCTTAGGACAACAGAGTAAGGCTGTCTCAAAAAATAGTTTTTTTCCTTCTGTGATTTGATGACATGAATGTTTGACATTCTGGTTTTGTCCTATAGATCTTTAGACTCTGTTCTCTTTTCTAGTTTCCCCTAATCTTCATTTTCTCTCTGTGTTGTTCAGATTGGATAATTTATATTTACCCATTTTCACTGCTATTTCTCTGCCATTTCTATTTTTTTCTCACCATTTCTATTTTGCTTTTGAGCCTATCCAGTGAGCTTTTAATTTTGGTTATTATAGTCTTTTGATATAAAATTTCCATTTGATTCTTTTTTATATCTTTGATTTATTTGCTGAGACTTTCTACTTTTTTTTTTTTTTATCTCAGAAGTGTTAACCACTACTTCTTGAAACATTTTTCTAATAGCTGCTCTAAAATCTGTGTCAGATAATTCCAACATCTGTGTCATTTGGTGCTGGCATCTGTTTGCTTATCTTTTTTTTCCACACAAAGTGAGATTTTCCTGGTTTTCTGAAGTGCTGAGTGATTTTGGATAATATCCTAAGTGTTTTGAATGTTATGAAATTCCGAGTCTTATAGAAATCCTATGGAGAATGTTGTTATTTTTATTTTAGTTGGTCAACAATCTGCTTGGGGTTAGGCTGAGGGTGCTGACCAGTCCTCTGTGGAGGGTGGTTTGAATTTCGGATCCATTTTCAAAGTCTTTGCAGTGCTATTCATACCTGCTGCACAAGGGTGCCTCCAAGTTGTCAGCTAGGATGCAGGTGGTGAGCTATCTCTTAGTGCAGTTTTTGAGTCTTGGCATGTTCAGGACCTATCAATTTTGTATTTCCCTCTCTGTGGTCTCTCTAGTGCACTCTGGTTCCCTGGGTTTCTCCTTTATGGTCCTCTGACCAGAAGGCTGTGATTTAGTTACGCTGCTTCTGGTATAGAATGCTGGGAAAATGCTGAGATTAAAAAACAAGGGGGATTTTCCCCACCCACTTGGGTCCACAGCTTCTCTGAACATAGAGATGAGTTCCCCTATTTGAGTGCTTTAGGTGGTTGTGGGACCTGATGCCAACTTCTGTCACTGTCCCTGCTGCTACAAGATTCCCTGGCAGCTGGAATATGAGATAGTAGAGAGTAAGAAAAAAAGAAAAAGAAAAATGGGAAGAGATTTTCCTTATTCTTTCTGAGCATCAGAGCATCCTGTTCAGCTCTTTTGAGCCAGAACTAGAGGTTGCTGTTCATTTTTTACAGTCCTAAATAACTATCTCTGGCACTCTGTCTGGGTTTTATAACTTCATTCAATGGTAGAAACATGGAGAGTGTGTTTACTCTCTTACTCCAACAACCTGCTTGGGTTTAGGTTCAGGCCAGGAGAAATTGGAGGGGAAATTGCTCTAGGGAAACTGCTCTGAATTAGAATAGGAGCCTTTTAAAAAAAATTTCAGAATTTATGGGGGTAGACATGTTTTGGTTATATAATTTTCTTTTGTATAGTTTCAGTGAAATTGTAAATGTGCTCTTCACCCAGTTAGTGTGCATTGTACCAATAACATGTGAATTTACCCATCCTCTCCTCCCCCCACTTGCTTGATTTCCATATGTGCACATAAGTGTCAACTGATTAGTTCCAGTTTTGTATTGAGTATATCTGGTGTTAGTCTTTCCATTCTTGTGATACTTCACTTAGAAGAATGGTCTCCAGGTCCATATGGGTTGCTACAGAAGGTACTAGATAACCACTTTGTTTTTATGGCTGAGTAGTACTCCATGATGCCATTGGTTTTCCTCACCCTATTGCACCATTTCAGATGTAGATGACTTAAAAGGATGAGGAAGGCTTTCTGTTATGATATGGAGAGACCTCCAGAAGTTCAAGTGCCTTGAAAATTAAGTAGAGTTTATTATGACAGAAAGTCAGAGCATGGTTGATTTTAGGGTGTGCTAATTTGCTAGCTTAAGAATCTTAGTTTCCTGTTCGTAAATTCCTTTGACTTTCTTTAAAGGGTAAAAGATGGTTGAAGCCCTCTAGACTTCTTTTCTTCACATGACAATATACAAAGATCTATTTTTGCTTGTGTTTCTTTCTTTTCTTTCTTTCTTTCTTTCTTTCTTCTCCTCCTCCTCCTCCTCCTCCTCCTCCTCCTCCTCCTCCTTCTTCTTTTTTTTTTTTATTAAGAAGGGAACCCATTTCTTAAAGTCCCTAGCAGACTTCCTTTGTGTTAATTAACAAGAGTAGAGTTACATGCCCAAGCCTAATCACTCTTTAACACTGGGAATTGTTAGAGTGAATAAAACTAGTTCACATTTGTTCCCTGGGGCTGGGAAGGGGACTCTGAAATCATCTGCACTCTTATTGTTCGAATAAAATCAAATTTATCTTCACAAGAAAGAAGGGACACAGCTTATGTTCATGAATTAGAAGACTTAACATTGTTAAAATGTCCATACAATCCAAACCAATTCAGTGCAATCCTTATCAAAATCCTAATGGTACCATTTTTTTTTTTTATACGAAAATAGAAAAAAAAACCCTAAAATTCATATAAAAATACAAAGAACACTGAATAACCAAAGCAATCTTGAGGAAGGAGATTTTAAAACATACTGCAAAGCTACAGTGATCAAACGATATGGTATTGGCATAAAACCAGATATATAATGTAAACCAGTGGAACAGAGTAGATAGCCCATAAATAAACTCACACCTACATAGTAATTTTATCTTTGACAAGGATTCCAGGAAGATACAAAGGGAAAAGGACAGTCTCTTCAACAAATGGTGCTGGGAAACTGGATATTCATAGGCTGAATGAAACCGAATGAAATCGAGCCCTTATACCATACACAAAAATCAACTCAAAATGGATCAAAGGCTGAATCTGTAGAACTACTTGAAGGAAACATGGAGGAAAAGCTTCTTGGCATTGGTCTTGGAAATTATTTCTTGGCTATGACACCAAAATTGACAAAGGAAAAATAGACAAATGGGATGACATCAACTAAAAAGCTTCTGCACAGCAAAGAAAACAATCAGAATAAAAAGTGATCCATGGAATGGAAGAAAATATTTTTGAATTATATGTCTCATGAGATATTCATATTCCAGATAGAAAAGGAACTCCAACAAATTCTTGATGTTTAAAGATGTTGATTACAAAATGGCCAAAAGACTTCAATAGATAGTTTCCCAAAGAAGATATATGAATGACCAACAAGCAAGTGAAAGGATGCTCAACACCAGTAATCATCAGGGAAATACAAATCAAAACCAGAATGACATATCACCTCCTACCAATTAAGATGACTAGTATCAAAAAAGCAAAGATAACAAGTGTTGGGGAGATGCCCTATTGAAGGGAATGTAAAATGGTATGGAAACTGCTGCTATGGAAACTGGTATGGAGATTCTTTAAAAAATTAAAAAGAGGCTGGGCATAGTGACTCACACCTATAATCCTAGCTCTCTGGAAGGCTGAGGTGGGTGGATTCAAGCTCAGGAGTTTGAATTCATCCTGAGCAAGAGTAAGACCCCATCTCTAAAAAATAGCCAGGTGTTATGGCAGGTGCCTGTTGTCCCAGGTACTTGGGAAGCTGAGGCAAGAAAATTGCTTGAGCCCAAGAGTTTGAAGTTGCTGTGAGCTATGACACCATGGCATTCTACCAAGGGTGACAAAGTGAAACTCTGTCTTGGAAAAAAAAAGAAAATAGAGCTACCATATGATCAAGTAATCTTATTTCTGGTTATTTATCCAAAGAATTGAAATCTGGATCTTGAGATAACATCTACACTGCCATGTCCATTGAAATATTGTTTATAATAGGCAAGATATGGAAACAACTTACATGTCTGTTGATGGGTGAATAGAGAAAGAAAATGTGGTATAGAATGGATATTATTCAGCTACGAAAAAGAGAAATCTTATCATATGGATGTCACGGATGTCACTGAGTTAAATAAGCCAGTAGCAGAAAGATAAATACTGTGTGAGTTGATTTACATGAGGTATCCACAGTAGTCAAAGTCATCAAGCAGAATAGTGGTTGCCAGGGGCTGGGGGAGAAGAGAGTTTCTGTTTAATAGGGATAAAGTTTTAGTCCTGCAAGATGAATAAATTCCATAGATATGCTATATAACATTGTACTTGTAGTTACCAATACCATAATGTACACTTAAAAGTTTGTCAAGAGGGTAGCGTTCATGTTGGGTATTTTTTCCTCCAATAAAAACAGAGATAGAGGAAATAGAGGTAAATGCCAAAGGGCAGGCAGCCAGCAGAGCCTTCCATGGGTGTGTTTATCTTTGGGGGGCAAGGTTTTGAGGAACTTTTTACTTTTTTAGTGTTGATGTTTCCCAGATGATGTTTGTCCTATTTGAGAAGCGACGAGAAAGGGCCCTGGCTTTCTTTCACTTTTCCATGGAGCCTGTCTAGGCTCTGAAGCCCTCCCTGACTGCTTCTTTTTCTGAAGACCCGAAGCGCTCAAGGGCAGGCAGTGTCATGGGGTTTACTATTTCAGTCTGGTTCTTGTTTTGTTTGCTGCGATGTCCTGTGTATTATTTATCTTTTACCCCTAACTGGGTTGTAAGCTTTTCAATGTCAGATACATTTCTTCATGATCTCCAGGGTATCCAGGGGAACAAACGTGGGTGGAGCACAATAAATACTCATCAAATGATTTATACAGTGGCTTGTTTCCGGGCAAGCCCTGGGGTCATTTTCTATCAATCCATTTCTGAAAAAATACTGTCACTTTTCTGTTTGGATTCCTCAAAGAACTGAAATGTTATCATAAAATAAAAATAAAATAAAATAAGGTAAAATAAAATAAAATAAAATAAATAAAGTAGGGTAGGTGTGGTGGTGTGTACCTGTAAACCCACCTTCTCAGGGGGCTGAGGCAGATGGCTCAGGAGTTTGAGGTTGCAGTGAGCTATGATTGTACTACTGCACTCCAGCCTGGGTGATGGAGTGAGAGCCTGTCTCTAAAAATAAAACAAAACAAACAAAAAAAGAATTCATATAGTCTAGATTCAGAACTTACACTTTTAAACAATTGTATTGTACAAATAATCTTCCTGTTACCAGGAAAATCTAAATGTTAGGAAGCACATAATTACTTAATCCAAACCACTCCTAGTTATAGCATTTTACAGTGGTGCTGTTGAGCAAGCCTGTGTCTTAGGAGTATTTTGCATGTTAATGGACCAGGCATGTATTCTGATTATCAAATAATTCCAATTTAGATTCAAACATTTCTTCCTGGTAATCTACAGGGTGTATATTCAAATACTTATTGCCTTTGTTACCCAAAGAATGCTCTCCAAATTTTCTGATAACACACCTAGAAGGAAAAAAAAAAAAATGACTCAATGGTTGTTGTGTAGTTAAGTATATTTACTGACATGATGCTTTTTACCTCCCCAAACTTTTTACCTACAGGAATAGGTAGAGAAACTGAAACCCAAAGAAGGAAAGTGCTTTGCCAGGATATGCGGGTAGTTTTTGGCAGTCCAAACGTTTTCTTTGCTGTGCAGAAGGTTTTTAGTTCATGTTATCCCATTTGTCTATTTTTCCTTTGTCAATTTTGGTGTCATAGCTAAGAAATCATTTCCAAGACCAAAGCCAAGAAGCTTTTCCTCCTTGTTTCCTTCAAGCAGTCTCGCCCACAGCATCTCCAGTCACTCTTTGGTAGCAGAATGTTGTATGGAGTTTAAATACAAGTTCAGTAATTAGAACGCCCAGCCCAAGGTGCTAACTCAATTTGGGGATATGTATTTGCCTCTCTTCCAGCTTGATCCGGCTTTAGGGAACATGGGTGTCTTGCTCTTAGATTCTCCACCCCTGGTGTGCAGGTCCTGGAGAAGGGAGGGTCCATATCACTGCAATGGCACTGCTGGGAAATGGCTTCCGGCTCCCTGAGGCTGAAAGCCACTTGGGAGGCTCTTTTGAGCTTCCTGGGTAGGCTCCTGGATGGCAGTTCCTGTGAGCAGGCCTTTGTATCTCTGCTCTGGGTAGCGGCAGGCATGTGAGGCCTCTGGCAGCAGGTGGCAGCTGGGGGAATGCAGCCTTCTGCTGACCTATTGCTACAGCAATCTCTCCACCCCACCCCCCACCTAGCAGCCTTGCTGACCCCTCAGATGGCCTGGGGCTGACTTCCTGTCTCACAGGGCCCACATCTGGTCCTCAGGGAGCACTGACTGACACATCCCTTGCTCAGGGCTCTCCTTGCAGACCTCTTGATTTCTCAGCTGAGAGTAAAAGCCTGGCCCTCCCACCCTCCCAATCCTGAGCTCTGTGAAACTCTGTGGTCCAGAGGTGGGATTCACAGCATATCCTGTTTCAAAGAGATGATCCTTTTCTACACTCATGAAGAGGGTGAGAGAGTTCTCGAGTTGGGACCCGCTCCATACTCCATAAAGGAGCCTTGGGGGATCTGTCTCACTGTACACTCATGAAGAGGGTGAGAGAGTTCTCGAGTTGGGACCCGCTCCATACTCCATAATGGAGCCTTGGGGGATCTGTCTCGCTGACACTTTGGTGTTAGGCATCTATTACTTTGGTGCCCAACTGAAATGGGAGCAGGAAGAGGTCTGGCTTGCCATGCTGGAATACAGCTGAATCCCACTGCCTCCAAAAGGAGCCATGCTGGGTATGGGTTCTAAATATTAATAACAAATTTTATCTCCCCACTTCAGCTGGGAATCCCCTGCCCATGGAAGGCAAGCCAAATGGGACAGCCAGCATGGACATCCTGCCCACCTGTCCCCTGTCTCCTTCCCTACCAAACACGCGTATGTGTGACCACCTGTCCCCATCTTTCTGTGATGTGGCTCGTTGGGGGAAGTGGGACCTTGATACTGGTATGATCTGTGAGTGTCTTCTTCAAATTCAGCAAAACAAAGCCTTTTGATTCATTTTTGCCACCACATAAATTATAATTATTAGGTCAGTGGAGTGGTGGTAGCAAGGGGTGGGCAAAGCTGTTTGTTAGACCCAATTAATGCATGCTTTAGATTAATTATGTTTCCACCTTCACATGGTAAGCCCTTTTCAAGACTGTAAGTTCAGCAGAAGGATTTAGGGCAAAGTGGGCAGGGGCTGAGTCTCAGTGCAGCCTTCTAGAGATGGTGGCACACCTTAATGCCAACATGTCCTTGAGCCTCGGAGCCCTTAAAAGAGTCTGTTCAGCACACCCTGATTGTGTGCTGGCTGAGTGTTTGTTATGGAGGATGACAGTTTGGTAATAGAGAAGCCAGCCCGTGATCCAGAGGAGCTCAAGGGCAGAGCCTTGAGCAGCCACCTATGCTGAAGACCAGTCTGGACTTCCCCAGCGGCTGCTGCGTCGCCAGGATGCTCATCCAGTCTGCTTTGCCTGAACGCTCCTCCCCACCAGCCTCCAGAATTCAGCCAACCCCTCTCCTGGCCCTTTCAGCTTGCGGGCCTGGGCTTCCCTCCTTGGAGCCCAGTCTGGCTCTTGTCATGTGTAAAGGTCCCTGGCCTGATGGCACAGGGGGTTGCTGACAGTGCACATGTGGGGCCAGCCAAGGAAAGGGGACTTTGGCAGAAGCTCAGAGCCTGGCAAGCAGGTGTTCTGTGACTTACTCACTCTTCAGAGGGAAGTGGCAGGGAAAGCCCACCCGTAGTATCACCAGGTTGGGCTTCTGGGCACTAAACCAAGCGAAGATCTGTGATTTGTCTCAGGAACAAAGCAGTTTTCTTCTGTAATTTCATCCCAAAGGTAAGAGACAAGACTGAATTCAATTTACCTCTTCTGGATGGAGAGTGACTCTTTCTCTGACTTAGTCAACGTAAGCCAATATCTGACTAGAGTGCGTCAAGTGCCTGAAACTCTGCAGGGCACAGTGACAGGAATCCAGCATGGACAGCTAGTCAGCAGTGGGTCAGACCCAGACCTAGCGCTGCTGACTGCACAGCCCATGTTCAGTCTATGTCATCACATTGCTTGCCTGAAACTGATAGTAACAGGTGAGATATTTCTCACCTATACTTCAAAAAATTTATTTTTTGGTTGTAAAAAACAGCATATAATAGACCATCTTAACAATTTGTAAGTGTATAGTGGAGTTAATTACATGCACGTTGTTGTAAACCTCTAGGACTTTTTCATCCTGAAGACTGAAATCCTGTACCCACTGAAAAACTTCCCCTTTCACCTCCCCTCAGCCCCTGGCAATCTCCATTTTCTGTTTCTAAGAATTTAACTCCTTTAGATACTTTATGTAAGCAACATCGTCCAGTATTTGTCCTTTTAGAGATGGGCTTATTCCACCTTGAGCGATGTTCTCAAGGTTCATCCAAGTTGTCGCATATGATAGGATTTCTTTCCTCTTTTTCAGTTTTCGTAGACATGGTCTTGCTATGTTTTCCAGGCTGGCCTCAACCTCCTGGCCTTAAGCAGTCCTCCTGCCTCAGCCTCCCAATTAGCTTGGATTTCAGGTACTTACCTCACACCTGGTGGATTCCTCCTGTTTTAAAGGTTGAGTAATATTCCACATTTTCTTTAGCCATTTGTGGTAAGACCACAAAGAAGACCTTGGGTGCTTCTATCTTTTGGCTATTGTGAACAATGCTGCAGTGAACATGGTGTGCAAATATCTCCTTAAGATTTTGTTTTTAATTCTTTTTGCTATATGACCAGAAATGGGATTGTTGTATCATATGGTCGTTCTAGTTTTAATTTTGAGGGGAACCTTCATAATATTTTCAATACAGGCTGTACCATTCCCACCAATTGTGTAAAAGGGTTCCAATTTCTCTACATCTTCAACACTTGTATTTTCTGTTTTTTGGTAGTAGCTCTCCCAAGAAATGTGAAGTGATATCTCATAGTTGTTTTGATTTGCATTTCTCTGATGATTAGTGAGCATCTTTTCATGTACTTATTCAGCCATTGGTATATTTTGGAAGGGATAAATGTCTATTCAAGTCCTTTGCCCACATCTTAGTCTGGTTGTTTTTTGAATTTTTGGCTGTCGAGTTGCAGGAATTCTTCATAGATTTTGGAAATTAGCTCTTTATCAGATATATGGTTTGCAAAATATAGTCTCTCATTTCTTAGGCTGTCTTTTCACTGTTGACTGTTTCCTTTGCTGTGCTGGAGTTTTAAAGTTTGATATAGTCCCATTTGTCTCTTTTGCTTTTGCTGCCTGTGCATTTGGTGTTCTTACAGGTAAGGATACAAGTACAAGTAGTTCATACAGGAGGGCAGAGAAGACTGGCAGGGAAATGATGCAAAGGAGAAACTGAAGAAGGATCCTTCCTGGTGGGCAGATAGCTGGGGTATTTCTGTACCATTTCCTGTCCATCATAGGCTGAGGGCTGCTCCTGGGGAATGTCAATTCCCTGGCACTTCTGATTTACCAGGCAGGTAAACAGAGTAGCCGTTCCTTGTTCCAGAGGAGCCTTCAAGCACAGAGATGCAGGTGTTGGCAGTTGGTAGTTAATTGGAGCATGCAAAATGGTGGGGTTTGAACAAAGTGAATAGAGTATTGACAGCATCTGCCACACCCCAAATAATCACAGGTCCTGGGTTCTGGTCCTGATTCTGTCACTAACAACCTATTTGACTTTGGTTAAGTCAGGCATCCCTAGGCCGCAGTTTCCTCAAAAGCAGAATGGGGGGATTAAAAATTTAGTCTCTCCAAGTAGAATATAAACTCCGTATGACCAGGCACTATGCTTTGGATGCCTCTTCCCATGGCATAGGACTATTTTAATGGATGGAATACCTCATCTTGCTGCCTCTTCTGGAAATTGCTTTAATCAAGACCTTTAGGAGACTTGGAACCTGTAGAATGCTCGCCTTTTGAGAAGACATAATTTTACCATTCATGTGGTTTCTTCTACACTAGGACATCCCATGATGTTCAAGACAGCTCTGGAAGGTGGTTGAACTGATGTTACTTGAGTCGTCTGATGATAAGGGAAGCAGAGAGGCAGAGCTCTGTATGCACTAGGTGCTTAGAAAATACTCAGCACTGCTAAGGACTGAAATGTTCTCTATATTTTTGACTGTGTGGCAGCTGCTTGAACCTGGATTTTTTATGTACATATAACTTTGAATAGGCACATATTCTGAAATATCAGTCACAGTCATTAGGTATGCAGAGATTCTCCTTGGGATGGGCCATTAACTACCATTTGTGAACTGGTCTAAATTCCATGACCTGTGCACCGAAGGATGACCTTGGGTTCAGGTGTCAGTAAATTATGCTGCACAGCATTTTGCTCCATGCTACAGACCCTGGTCTGAAGGTGGGACAATTATCGTAGCAGTGGGTGTCCGCGTCAGTGGGTGTGTCCTTTCCATATTCATGCGGTTTCCACATCTTGGTTGTCTGCTTGCTTCCAAGTACTTTCTGAATTCGTCTCTGAATCTTTCTGACATCTCTAAAATGTATGGTTTAATTTCCATCAGAAATCACCCATGTTTAGAAATGGTCTCCAAAAGTGACTCTGACTATCCAATGTAGTGAAGTTATTTTGGGGGTGAGAAAGGTCATGATGACTCCTTGGTACTTCTGAACTCAGAGCCTGTTGAAATTACTCCAAAACTGGAGGTCCCTCCTAACGATCATGTTCCCGTTTTGTTTGTACTAAGGTTGTGTCATAAAAACATGTGTTTTCAGTGGTTTTCTCTTTTTTTTTTTTTTTCTCTTTTCTCTTTTTCTTTTCCCCACTCTTTCTAGCCTCCTTCTAGAAAGTTCGTATCTCTCTTTCTATACACACATACACATACACACACCATACCACACGGATAGTCTCAACCTGATGAGAAGGAGATGGAGAAATTGAGGTCACAGCAGTGTAGGGCATATGAAGAAGATAAATCCAGCAGGCACAGCTGTAGACAAATGCTGCTCCTCAGGTTTCAGGCAGATATTAGAGATTGTTACAGATTTGGGTATTAACTTCCTAGCAGCCAAAGCAAAGAAACACTAATCACAGAACTCATTGTTTCACTAAAAAAATAAAGCCCAATTCCTTAGCAGAAGCCTGGAGTTTCCTATTACCAAGGCCTGTGAATTTGCTCTAACGGCAAAGTGTCACACCGCCATTGACTCAGCTACAATTAAACTAGGCATGGGCTGTGATCTGGTGTGAGGCCAGTGTGTGCTGCTGCGTTGGGGTGGGCCAGGATGGAGTAGGCTCTAGGGAGCTGAGGAGCCACAGGAAGAGGGTAGGTCCCCAGGCTCTGCTTGGTGGTGGTCCCTTGTAGTCCAGATGGAAAGAGGACCTGGAGACCACCTTTCCATCCAGGCCAGTTAGGATGCCTGAGCCCACTTAGAGGAGACCTCCTTGAGCAGAGTGACCCCAGGAAGCCCACTTGCTGTGCTGAGCTGAGACTAGTCTCAGCCTCCCCAGATGCCCCGGCTTTGGCTCCTGCCCTGTGTGGCCTGAAGCAGTTGCAGAGTTTCCCCAGCAATTGGAGTGCCTAGAATGCAGAGGTAGGTGGTCAGAGCCTGTCCTCACTACCGAGCTGTGTCTGACACAGGAAAAGAGCAGAGAAGGCACCAACCCCTGCTGGCCTCCCCTAGGTGTGATCTAATGCATGGGGCAGCCATGTTCTCAGAATTGTCGACATGTTGGTACCATTTGTTCAGAGTTGTATCCGTAGCACATCTTTTCATCTGGGGAGACTGAGCCCGGGTCTTCAGGCAGTCACTCGTGAGGAGAATGGACTTGAGAGACCTTTGGCTCCCTGAATGTGCATGTGAAGTTTCGCCCCTCCCCCCCAAAGGCTAAATGCCTCATTATCTCTCTAACAGATATCCTCCACCAACTATTTCTCTCTTGCTCTGATCATTTTCCTCAGATTATTTTCAGTTTCCAGAAATAATGTCTTCAGATTGTAGCTTAGTTCCTGGCAAAGCAGATAAGCACCTCCTTCCAGCGTGGGGCTTGAAGCCTTCCCCATGGCGTGAATTGCATGACGCTTGCGGCTGTGACTTTTGTGATTACTGTGGCCTCTTGTGGCTTCATCAGCAGCTGTTACAGAAACTTCTGGTGGGCTATGACTTCTGTGATTACCGTTGTCTTTAGTATCTTTCTGTCCTGGATGGATCAAGGTTGTTAAGAAACTTCTTGTTCAAAGAGATGCTTCAGACACGAAGACAGTTTCTCTGCAGCAGGAGTGATCAGGCCTTAAGACAGGAAATGAGTTTATTGGGCAGCTGCTGAGTCCTTCCTACTGCCTAGCGCTGCCTGGGGTGCAGAGAGCTTTTGTAGACTTCAGAGTGCTTTTTCTTACTTAATTTCCACTGTGCCTCTAGGAGGGAGTAGATCAGTCATAGCAGGTCTGTTTGCAAGTGACGGTAAAATACTCCAACTGACTTGCTCTGTAAGGGGAGTCACTGGCCCATTCACGTAGCTGACGTATCCAGAGGTGGTTCCTAATTCTGGGGAAGCTTACTCTGGGGCTCACAAGATGTCCAGAAGGGCCCTGTCTTTGCTCTCCCTTCCTGACAAGGGGCCTTATACCCAAGGCTCCTGGCAACTCAGGAAACCTGGCAGTAATCCTTACACCCTCTTACGTCATCCTGTGGAAGAGAGAGGGTCTTTTCAAGTGTCCTTTGCAGAACAGGGAACCATGGTCTCCATTCCCATAGACCCAGTGCAGTCTCTGTGCAGTGCTTTGCCTCTGATAAGCTTGTGTGTCCATCTATGGGCCAGAGGTGTGGGGTTCTCTGATCCAGGGATTCTGTCTTGGAGCTGGGGATGGGTTTAGCCTCATTGAATCACAAGGTTAAGAAAGGGGAGGAAAATGAGGGGCTCTGCTCATGAAAGGGGGGAATTTGAATGCAGGTTTGCAAAAGACGTATTGACTACGGATCAGTGAGAACAGGCCTGAGCTTGCCCAAGTCGTATGCTTTGAACAGAGCAGGTGCAGAGACTATCTGAGGACAACAGTGAGGCTGGCTCAGAGAGGATGAACTGTAGCAGCAGCCATGTGGACCCCACAGCTTTCCCACAGGCATGACGTGGGTGTCACAGGTGATGCCCCCCACACATAGTCTGCCAGTTGGTACGTGCCCAAGGTACTTTAGTGAGCTTTGTGCCTTGGCCCTGGCATGGCTACTGCAGCCTTTTTGCTCACATGGGGTGTGGTTAGCTCCCCTGTTTTAGCAATGAAACAGGGACCCTTTTGTTCCCAAACCATCACTGGAGCACACCTTTTCTGCATGGCTGCTTATTGGGGCTTGAGGCTGGCATTTATTTGTCCTTGGTCTGGGTTTCCCTGATAGGAGAACAAAGCATAAACCCTTACTGGTCTTCTCTGCTCATTAGGCCCATCTGCACCTCCCTGGCCTCCCAGCCCTTGGTGGGATGTCCTGGCAATACTGGCAGGGGGCATCTCTAGGCTCCAGTCTTTCTGATGTGCCACGTTGACTCTGACTAACTTCTACTAAGCTCAGCTCTACTAAGAGCATGCAGAGAGAATAAGCCCAATGTCACTTCCTGGCCATGTGGCCAACACATGGTGCTCAGAGAGCAAAGGACACAAGATAACTTGTCAGCCCCAGCCTTGGATCTCCAGTCACATGGCCACAGATTTTTATTTTCCCTACTTTTAAAGAATTCCAAATTTCAGA
The DNA here is from genome assembly GCA_963574355.1 of Loris lydekkerianus. NCBI lineage: Eukaryota > Metazoa > Chordata > Mammalia > Primates > Lorisidae > Loris > Loris lydekkerianus. The sequence goes on along the minus strand of CAUYPK010101302.1, from coordinate 1,252 downwards.
TGACATATGTTCTGCAGGTTAGGATAATAAAGATCATTTTAAACACAGAATTCTAGCTTTAAAAGAACATTAGTCATGTTTGAGTTGTAACTGGTCATTTCCTAGCTGAGCCCTTAGAAGCAAGTTGTGGGCTGGCAGGAAAGTGGGCTCTTTGTTTATATGCTGACTCCTTTTACAAAGGCCTGGATGCAGGCAGAATGGGGACCAAAGACTCCATTCTTGGCAGGGGAAGGTAGCCCCAGAAAAAGGGAAAATTAAAAAGTAAGCCGAGGGAGTTGAAACAAAGAAAAGTCAGCTAGTTTACCTTTAAGCCTGCACTGTTAAATTTCTTATGTGAACAAGTTTCCTGCCTTTTCTGGAACTCTGACCTATGGGGATACAGCTTATAAACAGCCTATGCTGGGTCTGTGAACACTCTGAGGAAAAAACAATGGTCATAGAAAAGTCTATGGCAAGACCTAGAAAGACACATTAAATAGGCCATTTCCTGCCCAGTAAATGACAAAGCAGAAACCCATTGTGGAGATTTGCATTTGACTGGGGCAGAGATCCAGGGAGCAGCTCGAGCCCTGAGATACATAGCCAGGAGGGCTTATATTCCCTATCACAGAGGAAGACCCTCTGTGGTGGTGACGAGTGGAAAATTCCTCTCTCCCACGGATTCCTCAGAGGAGATTGACACCAGTGGCAGTTTACTCCACAGGGAAATAGCGGAGTTTAACTCCTCCCTGGAAATCTGTGTGTGTGACTTCAGACAGGAGGCTTTCCCCCACACAAGGCTCAAGTTTTGGATTTCTCAAGACTGCCCAGACCCTTAAATTTAATAATAATAGAAACAATAGGAGCTGATATGCTCACTCAGAGAAACTGCTGGTGTCTTTGTTCCCTCCCTCAGCTTAGCCTCTGGGCAAATAGATTTCAATGAAAGCTGAGTGGAACAGACCCTCAGGGCCATCACTGGAACCCCACAAACGGGTGGTGGTCCCTGAGTTCCCACCTTTGAAAATTCTATTCTGTGTTTCTTGTCTCTTTCTTTATTGTAATTTCTAACTTTATATTCTTTAGTTGGTCACCACCAGTTCCAAAGGTCTTAGTGGACCCTGCCCCTTGGGCGGGATCCCGACACTGGAGGCAATTTAAAATAAGAACACATTGATCCTATAATTCCTTTACTAGGTTTATACCTAGAAGACCAAAAATCACAATATAACAAAGACATCTGTACCAGAATGTTTATTGCAGCCCAATTCAT
>CAUYPK010101300.1:0-11815 GCA_963574355.1 Loris lydekkerianus | reverse complement strand
ATTTGTTAAATAGGGAATCTTTTCCCCACTGAATGTTTTTAATTGGCTTGTCAAAGATCAAATAACGGTAAGTAGCTGGATCCATCTCTTGGTTCTCTATTCTGTTCCAGACATCTACTTCTCTGCTTTTGTGCCAGTACCATGATGTTTTGATCACTATTGATTTATAGTACAGTCCGAATCACGCTACCAGGCCTGAGACTGTACTATAAATCAATAGTGAGGGTGGTTTTTGTGATTAACCACTGCTGGAACACAGTGGTATGGAGGCTTTCTCCTGACTGTGTTCCCCAGAGCACAGGGCTCAGATGGAGTTCAATACTCTCACCTCCCCCACCACTTTTATTAATTAACAAATTAAAAATGTAATCAAGTGTATTCACATTATATGCATTACCTCACATACTTATTTGTGTGTGTGTGTGGAGAATACCTAAAATCTCCTCTAGTAGACTGTTATTAACTTTGCCCACCTTGTTGTTAAGTGTGGTCTCCGTGCTGTACCACAGATCTCTTGAATATATCTGGGCTGTTTAGAGGGCTGGCATCCACACCCCAGGTGACCCGCCCCAGACCATACAGCTAACCAGCCCACAGAGGCTAAGTCTCTTCTTAGGAATATGAGCTAAAAACTCAACGGAAGATGCAGGCTCTGAGCAGAGCAGAGGGCTTGGAAGCTAAAGAGCCACATGGACAAAGACGATGAGGTATCAAGAGGGAACCATCAGTAGGCAGAAAGCAGGACTCAGGAGGAAGCAAGATGGGGCTGGGGGAGGTAGGAAGGGTGGCAACAGCAGCGATGACAGAGTCACCTAACTGGCAGGGAACCAACCCTCCCTGCAGGACAGTGCAAGATGACGCTCCAGGCACGTGCTTGTCCACTTCGATTAATATTCCAAGACACACCCTTTTATAGCTCCCCTGGCCCCTGAGAAATCTGACTTGAAGATCTAACATAACTTATGTAACTCTATTATTATTCATAATATTAAATATTTTTATAAATTTTGTAATGCACATTAGCAAAAAGAAAATATTTTAAATTATCCCTTTGGTTCCATTAACCAGAGAGAATAATAGTCTCAATTTGGGGCATTTTCTCTATATTTGCCTAGGTAGAGTTAATCTATGAGATATTTTAGTCTCTTTTTTGCCAAAAGTTTTAAAAATAAGTAGAGCCAATGATAAAAGAGAAAAACATAGTCAACTATTGATAATGCAAAATTTAGTCCATTTTAAAGATTCCTTCATTTATAATTTAGGGACCTAAACTTTTCAAGTATTGGGGGTTTGTAATGTCATTTGTTTTATGAAAGATACAATTATTATATGTTGAGGCTACTTTTTTATCTGCTTTACATTTGGGTCTGTTTTTTGTTGTTGTTGTTTATTTACATTTCTGATATTCTTTTTTTATTCATAAAATAGAAAATTGTGAAACATATCAGTCCCCGTAGTGTTTGTGGAAATGTTACCACCACATGAAATTTCAAAGTCTTAAGATCAACTAACCTACTCTATATGGAAATTGAGTCCACTCCAGCGAACTTCCACAACAGTGTGACAATTAGGAAGAAAGCTCTGAATTCCCACCCCATAGTGGAGGATCACTCACATCCAAACTGTCTTTCTTTCAGAAGCACTGGTTTTAGGTTATAGCTACAAGGATTTGGGGGAACAGTGGCACTGAAAAATGTAAAATATTATTGTTTTATTTATTAGATGTTGATAATATCACCATCTGTATGTACATCATGACACTTCACTGTTTAAAAGGATCTCTTTATCACTTCAGAGAAAGAAGGCAGGTTCCCTATGATGTGGGATAAATTACACACACAGTTTCACCTAGGTGGGGATAGAGGGGAATGAAAAACAAAGCAAGCTCAACACATCGCAGGCCTTTGATCTCCAAAGTTTACTAGTGAAAAGAGAAGGAAAAATTACTGAGCTCACATACCAACAGGCAATGACATCTAGCCATTAGAGAGAGAGAGAGGCAGAGAGAGAGAGAGGCAGAGAGCGAGAGAGGCAGAGCGAGAGGCAAGCCAGGATGACAGGTCCATTTTATATCCCCAGGAAAGAAACAACAGTCACACCCAGCCCTGCAAAAGGTAAACTCCACATCCACAGGCCATCATCAATCTTTCTGAAAGCCTTTCCGAGCTTTAAAAGCCCATGACTTTTCAATTAGCCATTAAAATCACTGCTGCCATCTACTACAAGGTCTTCCCTGGAGACATTTGTAACAGATGAGACAGCAACGGGATGAAAGGTTTGCTGCTGTACTCAGGAACTGCATCTAATAAAGGGTTAACAGTAGTTCTAACAAATTACCCACCAGGAAGCCTGGTGGCCTCAGGGTGCCCTATGTGGAAGGCCAAGCCACTCAATAGGGCGGCTTTCTTACAGGCCACCCTTTCTCAAATATTCTTTTAGAATAATTCTTTTTTCTTTTTCCTTTTCTCCATGTAAACAAACCAAAACTCTAATTCAAGTCCTCTCTTAACCTCTTTGAGCCTCAGTCATTTTCTGCATGGAGCTCTGCACCTGAAAGAAGCTTACATCAACAAACTAGTGTCAGAGACAACCCAGAAAGGAGGGGACAAATCAAATATTGGCCAGCAAATCTGATACCAGACATGAAAGCAGCTCTGAAGCCCATGATCTGGCTGGATGACACAGGCAACCACAACTGGGATATAACACAAGATGTACAGTCCACCCTGAACAACGTGGGTTTGAACCACATCAGTCCACTTATAAACAGACTTTTTCCAATAAATATATTAGAAAAATTTGGAGATTTGCAGCAATTTGGAAAAACTCACAGATGAAACTCATAACCTAGAAATACTGAAAATGTTAGCAAAAAGTTAGGTATGTTATGAATGCAAAAAGAATATGCAGATACTAGTCTATAATACTACAATAATTTTGTAGCCACCTCCTATTGCTATTGTGAGGAGCTCCAGAGTTGTGAGTATGCACTCAATGCCATGTGATACTAATTATCTAATGCAACTGTGAGCAGTTACATATCACAGTAAATTGCCTATCACAGTAAAAAGGTTAAAGAAAGATGGAGATTTTACCTCTTTCATATTTACATGGATGGAGCTGGAACATATTCTTCTTAGCAAAGTATCTCAGGAATGGAAGAAAAAGTATCCAATGTACTCAGCCCTACTATGAAGCTAAATTATAGCTTTCATATGAAGGCTATAACCAAACTATAGCACAAAACTATGGGGAAAGGGCCAAGGAAGTGGAAGGGGGGGGAGTTTGGTGGAGGGAGGGTAATGGGTGGGGCCACATGTATGGTGCATCTTAGAATGGATAAAGGCGATTGCACTAATGTGCACAGATATGATTTAACAATAAAAAAATTTTTTAAAAAATCAACAACAGTATAATTACAACAACCTTGTAGTCATTATAGGACAATAAATCCAAAGATGTAAAATATATATGTTTTTGAGTGTTGCATAGAACAAATGTAAAAATTAAGGGTGCCTGTGGCTCAAAGGAGTAGGGCACCAGTATGGCCTCCATATGCCAGAGGTGGCAGGTTCAAACCTAGCCCCAGCCAAAAACTGCAAAAAAAAAAAAAAAAAAAGAAAAAAAAGAAAAATCAAGTATAAATTAGACCACCAAAACATCTTGGGAATTAAGGACTTCATTTCTATTTTTATGTTTTGGAGACAGAATCTCACTATGTTGCCCAGGCTAGAGTGTTGTGGTGTCATATTAGCTCACAGCAACCTCAAACTCTTGAGCTCAAGCAATCCTCCTGTCTCAGCCTTCCAAGTAGCCAGGACTACAGTCACCCACCAGAACACCTGGCTAATTTTTATATTTTTCCTTTTTTTGAGACAGCATCTCATTGTGTTGCCCTCAGTAGAGTGGTGGGGTATCACAGCTCATAGCAACCTCAAACTCTTGTGCTGAAGCAATTATCTTGCCTCAGCCTCCCAAGTAGGTGGAACTGCAGGCACCCTCCACAACACCTGGCTATTTTCTTGTTGCAATTGTTATTGCTATTTAGCTGGCTCAGGCTGGGCTCGAACTTGCCAGCTTTGGTGCAAGTGGCTGGCATCATAACCACTGTTCTATGGGCACTGAACCTAATTTTTGTATTTTTATTAGAGATGGGATCTGACTTTGTTCAGGCTGGTCTCAAACTCCTGAGCTCAAGTGATCCTCTTGCTTCGGCCTCCCAGATTTCTAGAATTATAGGCATGAGCCACTGCACCTTGCCAAGGGCTACATTTCTAAATAACATATGGGTTAATATAACTCATTATAATATATATTGCAATTGCATTGGAAATTAGGAAAGGTTTTGAAATGGAAAAATGTCAACATTTTAAACTTATTAGATTCTGTTAAAGTCATACTAATGAAAAATTTACAGCCTTAAACACATACATCAGAAAGGAAGAAAGGCTAAAAATTTATCTAGATATCCATCTTGGAATGTAAAACAAAAAGAAAAAAAATAGAAGATTGAAGTGATTAAAATAATAACAAATTAACAAAATAAAACAGATATGAACAAAAATATGCAGTATTTTGCTATATTCTTACATGGATGGCTGTTATGTAAGTATTTACTTAAAATGATTCATTTTTATATTTCTGAATTTTTTATTTTTGCGCATATTATATTTTACAATGAAAGTTTTTTTAATTAAGTCATAACTATGTACATTCATACATGTATGGGATACAATGTGCTGATTTGATATACAATGTGGAATGCTTACATCAAACTGGTTAAAATAACCATCACCTCACATACTTATTTGTTTTTTAAAAAAATTTTTTTTCACTTACTTATTTGTTGTGGTAAGACATTTATACTCTACTGTTAATAGTTTTGAAATGTACCATTGCATTGTGCACATTAAATAAGGTTTTTTTAATTAGTTGTGAATACTGAACACATGCAATATTCATTGCCATAACATGCATGTCATTAATTTTGTTAGTCCTCTTGAAAGTCATATACATTATTTTCTTTGGTAATTTTCTTGTGCTATAGTGAATTTTCCATCAGTTTGTGTACTTTTAAATGTAGTATTATCAGTGGTAAAGAATAGAGGAAACAAAAAGAAGAGATTAAGGATAAAATGAACTAGATAGAGACCTTACTATATAAGGCAGAAAGTTGATCAAAATGAGGGAGAAGGAAGGATTCACTAATGCCTATAATCCCAACACTCTGGGAGGCTGAGCCAGGAGGATCATTTGAAGTCAGGAATTCGAAACCAGCCTTAGCAAGAGTGAGATCCTATCTCTGCAAAAAAAAAAAAAAAGAAAAAAGAAAAGACAAAGAAAAAGAAAAAATAGCCAGACACAGTGGTGCCCACCTGTAGTTCCAGCTACCTGGGAGGCTGAGGCAAGAGGATCACTTGAACCCAGGAATTTGAGGTTGTAGTGAGTTATGATGATGCCACTGCACTCTACCTTGGGTGACAGAGTAAGACTCTGTGGCAAAAAAAAAAAAAAAAGATAGAGAAAAGCTCTGTCTATCCCCCCAAAATCGTTATGACTTGATCTATAGTCTTTGTGCTTCTATTTAGGTGTGTTTTCCACCTTTTTGGTTTGGTTTGTTTGTTTTAGATCAGTGATGTCAGAATGCTCACATCTATTTCACTCCCCACAATTTATGTCTTTATATTTTCTTTTACCCTTTCCTTTCTCTGATGCAAAAGTGATCAGTTATTTTCTATTATTTGTCCACATTCATCATCTCCTCTATAATCCTCTGAGTCCTCTCTACTTTAGACTATTGCTTTATCACTGCATTACTATAACATTTCCCAAGTGAAAGATTTGCCTCTGTTCTTTCCTTCCTTGTTGATTTTGTGAAGAGGCCTAGATCACTCTTCCTAAAATGCTACTTTGATTCTGACTCTAAAACATAAATATTTCCTTCCAGAAAAAAAAATCAACAACTACAAAATAGTTTCTAAATGACTTCACCCAGTATTCATCTCCCAAAGCCACTTCTCAATGAATTCTCCACAACTAAATCCCATTATTCTTTAAAAGAAACTTTTCTCTTAAATTTAAAATACTGAATAAAATATAAATCTTAAAGTAACATCAGTCTTTATATATTTGACATTTAGTGAGATAAGGTAAGATGAGAGAGTGGAGAAATGAGAAAAATGTATTGATTTTGATATGCAGCATTCGGGGGCTCAACTAAACTGCTTCCTGACTACATAGTTGGTATATTATGCACAATATGTATTACATAAGTTACCATTTATGTCTGTACTAATTTGTTGTTCCTTTAATTATAGAGTTTTCAGATTAATATTAGTCATCTATTTCTTTCTTTCTTTTTCTTTGACTTACATAATTTTGTTTACTGTTACTGTAAAACAGACTAGAAATTACATCATGAATTTACTGTTCTGAAGGGAGGGAAGGGCACTAAATAATGGTAATCCAGCACATTTTGATTATGTGTTGGAGCTTTGAAACATGACAGGATATAATATCCTAATGTGCTTATGCGTGGTCATGGGGATTGTCACACCTTGCAGTTTTGAGGGGGGAATATTCAGTTGTGTCTATTTATCTGTGCTTTGGAAATTACTTTGGGACTTAAGAGTGCAAGGTGTAGATCTGGATGTTTCTATAAATTAGTCATCTATTTCTGTGTAACAAATTATCCTGAAATTCAGAAGCTTAAAAAAGTTAATGTTTATTATCTCAAAATATCCAGGGGCCAGGAAACTGAGTGCAACTTAGTTGGGTGCCTTTGACTCAGAGTTCTCACAAGGCTACAATAAAGGTGGTGGCTGTGGCTATGGTCATCTTAAGGCTCAACTGCAAGATTTCATTCCAAGGTTGCCCACATTGCTATCAGCAGGCCTCAGATTCCCACTGGCTATTGACCAGAGATATAAATTTCCTACCTCTTGGAGCTTTTCATAGGTTAGCTCGGAAAATAACTGACTTCCATCAGAATGACTGAGCAGAAGAGGATAGCCAAGATGCAGCTGTAGTCTCTGTAACCTAATCTTAGATGTGATATCCCATCACTTCTACCATCTTCTATTTGTTAGAAGTGAGTCAGTTACTCTAGTTCACACTCAAGGCACAGGGATTACACACACAAAGTCTTGAATACTAGGAGGTGGGGATCATTTGAGGCCACCTAATAGACTGCCTACCTTATTGCTTTTCTGAAGACAAGAAATGATATTGAATTGAAATTATTTTTTTTAAAGGAACACTATGGAGGAGTCAGAGTCCCTAGTTTTTCATGTGTGTGTTCATTGTATATAAGATATATAGGTGAATACATAATTATTTACCATATATTTATTTGTTTTTTTCTAAATTTATTCATTTATGAAAGGATATTTTTATCTTTTATACACAAAGGAAGAAGTAATTTATGGAATAGATTATGGTGGGAAAATTGTCTGACACTCCAAAAACTATTTCACTAAGTATCAATTCTATGAAAACCTATTCATTTCAGCCTTCATATCCATAGCTACTCCTTAAATATACATTAATAAAATTCATGCAGAGATTCCTGACTTAACTCACTTTAATAAAGTCAGACATTTTTTCTGAAATAATCTCTAGCTATTCAATTTATACACAAATTATGTATTAGCATTTTATAAATTTTTCCACAGATAATGTTGCTTTCTGCATGTGTTCTGTCTGCTTATTACTGTTCACATATTACAAGTGCAAGGCTGAGACTTCTATTTTTTGCATTCTCTATCACTGTTTCAGGGATTAAGATCAGGTTTTACCCAGGTCAAAAAAATTAAAATATAGCATCAAATTCTTCCCCAAATAATTTATAAATTCAATGCAATGTATTTAACAAACTTCTAGAGATTATATGAAAGTAGTATTTTTCACAATTTTCTAGGTCCATTTTGAAGAAAAGTTAAAAAAGAAAATTGTTCAGTCTGACATTAAGACATATTATAAAAGCTATTAATAGACCTGTGCCCATAGCACAGTGGTTATGGTGCCAGCCACATACACTGAAGTTGGCAGTTTCAAACCTGGCCCAGGGCAGCTAACCAACAATGACAACTGTAACAAAAAAATAGCTGGGCGTTGTAGTGGGTGCCTGTAGTCCCAGCTACTTGGGAGGCTGAGGCAGGAGGATTGCTTGAGCCCAAGAGTTTGAGGTTGCTGTGCGCTATGACGCCACAGCATTCTACCAAGGGCAACATAGTGAGACTCTGTCAAACAAACAAACAAACAAACAAACAAAAAAGGCAAGTTCCCAGTCCAAGAATAGACAAAATAATCATAGTATTAAAATAGACGTTTCAAGGACAGACCCAAGTATCTGGATGGAAACCTAATGTATAATAAGACTGGCATCAATGATTGGTGAAAGTTTAGTAGCAGTTTGAAGAAACCAGATCATTAAATGCAGAAAAATGGAATTAGATTTTTAACATATTTTATAAGAAGATAAACTCCAAAGGGGTGAAGAAACACATTTTGAAATTTAAAGCTATATATGAAGTTAACATAAAATATAACAGAATATAACTTTTTTGACAGAGCAGTGGAGAAAAATCTTATTAAACAAGCTTTAAAATATACAATCCATAACATGAGAAATCATGCATTTTATCAATGACATAATTAAAGATTTATTTTTTGTAAATGACATTATAAATAATAGAAAGTGTATAGAAAATAACGTAAGTAATTTATAATATTAAATATAAAGAATTTCTGAAAATTAACAAAAAAAGGCAAAAAAATATTAAGAATATGTTCAAAACGTAAACATAAGCAAATTAACAGAAGAGGTGATAAAACAATCTCCTCAGAGGATATGTTCAAACTTGGAATGTTGTGCACTTCTGTGGATGATACAGGTACAACTGGAGAAGATGGTAGGATTTTGAAAATCAAATTCGTGTACTTTTACAAGTTTTTGAAAGCTGATTTTACTTTGCCTTAACTTCTTATTTGATTTTGAAGAGATTCCCTCTGGCTCTAGGCACTTCCAAGTCACGAGATAGTCATAAAAATCTTAGCATTTTCTTTAGTTTCACAGGGTGAACAAACTCTCCCAGATGCATGGCACTCAGAAATAATGGAGTTATATTCTAAAATCATTATTTTGGCTTTAGGAATGAAATTATTTTTATTTTTATTTATTTATTTAGTTTTTTTACAGATCCCACTCAGTAAAGAATGCACCAAAGACATTCTCATTTATTTTTTTTTAAAGCAAATGACAAAGACCCAGTATACCAGCTTTACTTTTTAAACCTAAGCTTAACGTTACATATTTAAATAACTGTCAAAACTTACTAAGATGCCAGCATTCTTGCACAGCTAGAAAACATCCTTATAGAAAACCAGAAATGTTTTACCATTAATGTGTTAATATCTTTCACTACTAAATATTGAAAAAAACTGAAATTATTTCTGTAGAAGGTTCATCCTGCGGTGCTAACTTCACAGCAGGCTGATGCTACTTGGCTCACGTTTCAGACACAATGGAAAAGCAGGTCCATGCTGGTGTTAGTGCACACTGTGTTCTACCACTACCGAGGAGTTGGGGCTCATGTGGAGTATGTTTAATAAAAAAGCAAAGTGCATACAGAAATTTACAACAATTTTAAAGACAAATAAATGGTCCTATTATGTGGTCTCAACAAGAAACTCAAAAGTCTATGACAAATATGGCTCCGATGAGCTGTTTATAAATACTCAGATTAGGTACAGTGATACTGAAAGTCGAGTTTGTTTGAAATCTTCAAAAAAAGTTCCTGTTAATCCTCAAATGGTGCTTGTTACAGTTAACATTTCTGTTAAATGTGTGCGTTGAGTCACTTGTTATCCAAGTGCAGCTGCTCCTTACCATTTATTGTCAGGGACTTGGGCTGCCCATCTTCCTCAACTTCCACTCTTTCTTGACCATTCTCCATGATTCTCTTTGTAATAATCTTTCTGCCATTAACTATTTTTGTAGAAGTCGATATAGACTTGAAGTTGCCCATCCCACTACCACCAAATGATATGGAAGAAAATTAAGTGAGACCCCCATGATCTAGAGACCCAAATGAAGAAAATCCTGCAGGAAATCCCACAGAAAATCCTGTATTGAAAGAAGAAAATCCACTTCCAAAAAGTGGAAATCCACTGAAGCCAGGGAAAAACAACCCTGTTCCTCAGTTTCTGCTTCCTCAATATTCCAGTGACATATTTTGGTGATTAGGAAAGGGCCACTTTCATTCAGGGGCACTAAGGGGTTAGAGTCCCCTTCTGGTTATGCACAGGGGTTAGAGTTCCTGTTTGACTGTGCACAGAGGTAGTTTCCATCTGCTTTCGCATAGGGGTAGAGTCTCTGTCTGCTTGTACACCAGGGTTAGAGTGTCCATCTGGTTGTGCACGGGGGGTTGGGTGGGGGGGGTAGTGTCCCAGTCTGATTGTGCACTGGGGTAGAGTCCCCGTCTAGCTATGCACAGGGGTTAGAGTCCCCATCTGGTTGTGCACATGGGTTTGAGTCCCAGTCTGGTTGTGGACAGGGGTTAGAGTCCTCATTTTGTTTCCTAGGCATATTTTCTGTGGACCCCAAGTATGAGAGCTAAGTTGCCAGTTCCAGAAGACAAACTGTTGAGTCATATCACATGTGATTGATCATTTTATGGATATCCAACTATGACTAGGGAAAAGAGAAGGCTTTGCTGTATGTAACACAATCTAGGCTTTGTATAATCTTAAAGGTGAAGAGAAATGTCCATTGAATAAATCATTGAATTACTATAATTCTTAACAGCTACTATAATTCTTAACAGCTAGAGCTCTTTGTCAAAGAATTGATACAAGATCCCCAACCTTCTAGTTTTTATTTCTGTTTGTGTACACACCTAGAATCTGTTTGTATGTGTAGTATTTGTCTCCATTTGTATGTGTATCTATCCAGAAGAAAGCCTGTTGGGGTGAATCTTGTATGATTGGGCCACTTATGGGTATTACTCTCTGACTAAAAGAAAATTAACATTCTATAATAACTCTGTCTACCCTATGTATGTTTTGGGCTCTGAGGAAAGATGGCCCTTGAGCAGTTAGTTATTACTGTAGTATTTTACAGCTTAAGTTGTTTTGTCTCCAGTCAGCGAAATGAGATTCTTATTTACTGATTTTTTTTTATTATTATTATTTTTTTTTATTATTATTATTATTAGTATTTTATTATTATTATAGATAAAAATATGCACCATAGATGTGGCCCAACCCATCACCCTCCCTCCACCCAAACCTCCCCCCTCCCTTCGCCTTCCTTGGTCCTCTCCTCATAGTCTTGTGGTATAGTTGGGTTATAGCCTTCATGTGAAAGCTATAGTTTACCTTCATAGTAGGGCTGAGTACATTGGGTACTTTTTCTTCCATTCCTGGGATACTTTGCTAAGGAGAATATGTTTTACAATTTTCTATCACAGAACTAGTGCTTCTATAGCAGGGTGCTGAGATTGGAGACTTGAAGCCCTTCCCTTCAGTTCAAGGCTTTTATTCCACTGAGAAGGTGAGGGTGGTTCTGAACATAACTGTGGTGTGGGTCTCTGTTTCCCTCCCAGTTCCTATGGGGTCCATTTTGCCCCTAGGATGTGAGATTTGAAGATTTTATTGAAAATCCATTCTTTAATTTTATAATGGTAAAGGAGAGGTGAGTCTGGAAGCATTTGAGAAGTGTGTGCTCTCTGTCTCTCTCTCCCACAGTGGATTTGCAGGAAAGGGAGATTTTTGTGACTGCTGTTTTCCTTGAGCCTGATATCCTGGAGAATTT
>CAUYPK010101299.1:0-20483 GCA_963574355.1 Loris lydekkerianus | reverse complement strand
TCTGCCCTGAAGAAAGGACACAGTCATTACTTCATACTGGGTAAACTGAGTGAATGCTTGAGAATATTCTATTAACTTTGTTCCCCTGAAGCTACTTCCGTCTTTGTGCCCTGCTCAGAAACTAGTCATTGTCTTGAAAATAAGAGAGATTTACTGAAAGGTGATGGTATTGATATGTAAAAATAAAGTAAGAAAATGAGGAAGCTAATCGTTAAAAGGATTACGTGTGTACCTGACCGAAAAAGTATAAAACCTGAACTTAAAATAAAAAACTTTGCTATACACCATATCAGAGTGTATGGCCTGTTTCTTGACTTAATGATTACAGGAGCGAGTTTTACACCTACAGCAAAGCTTCTGCTCGTTTGCATCTCCGGTCACGCAACAAAAACTACCCACTAAAGCCAATCTATGTCAGAAAGGGGATATTGACAAATGGTCAGTGCTTAATAATAACAAAAGTCCAAGACAGATTCCTATACCTCAACTCTGTTAACAAAACTGTTTTTATTTTTTCATGATAGATACTTCAAGCAAAGACATTTCTGTCTCTTCCTGTGACCCCATCTGGCTACATGTAAAACTGAAGTTACTTCCAACTTCACCAAAGGGAAATCCTTACAAATAGGAATGACTGACTGCCTAAGCCAGAGACAGCAAAAAAAGAAATTGTCCTGGGAAAGAACATCAGAAGAGGGGTGGGTAGGAAGGTGAACAGAGTAAGAGTTCATTTGGAGACTTATGAATAAGAAACTTATTGGTCTCCCTAGGGGATAAAGGTGAGACCTTATATACATCATTCTTAAAGGATTTCACAGTTAAGTGACGGGCTGTACAAATTCACTGTTGCAAAAGTTTATGATGTCTTACAGAGTGGTAGTTTCAGCTTTTATGATTACATAATTTATATTTTATAAATGTTAATTTTCAACAGCCAATCTATGCAATAGGTATTCTCTTCTACACCCAGTTTACATGTAATGTAAAGTATATGAAGTAGGAGGCTGTTTTTCCCCTTTCTGCTGGTCACTTAAACTCTGGCATGGTCTATGACCCACATGTAAACTGGGTATATAAGAGATACAGATAAGGAAAACAAGGTTCAGGTGATGATGAGCTCTAGCACAACATTCTTTATATGCTATGAGGAGAAACAATAGGCAAAGCCTAATAATGCAGAAATGGTGGAAAGTCATCAGGGGATGTGAGTTGCTCTCCACACAGGTAAGGGCAAATATCTCTGCATTGAGGCAGAGATACAAAAAAAAAAAAAAAAATTGCTATAGTTTCCTTTATTCTACACAGGTGAAAGAAAATGCATCTCTACACATAGGGCAGGGGTTCTGCAAAGCTCTTCCAGTCTCAAGCATCTAAAATACACACTTCTTCAAGAACAAATAGGGAAATAATATTAGGCACCTTTTGCTATTTTGCAGAAGAGAAAACAAACCCAGGATACTTAAGTGAGGCTCCCAGCCATACAGTGGAGCCAATTGACGTTAGGAAGAGAGAATTTCACGAACACATAGCAGTAATGAAAATCTCCCTCTCCCACGGTAGGTGAACTAGTGAGAACTCAAGAATTCAAACACAGATATGTCATATCCCAGAGATAATGCTCTTACCTTTTACATGTGGCTAGACAAAAGAGCATGAGCTAAGTTGCAAATGAATTGCAGCAACTATAAGCAACTGTTACAGAATAATACATTTTTTTTTTAAATCTCTGTCTCCTGCTGTGAAAATTATTCTTTCCTGGAGTAAGCATTTTAACACACATATAATTAATAGAGAAAAAAGTCTAGCTCTTAGCATAATTTCTGTCAGAGCTTTCTGGCTGATAGCTTTCCCTTCAAGGTTGACCAGAACAAAAGCTGATGAGAAAAATAGTTAACCAAGAATTTTACCATTGAATGAATGAGCCTAAGAAATAAGAAGCTCAAAAAAATATTTTTTTTTAATACTCTACCCTTTTAAGAGGGAGTAATATTGAAGTCTTTGAGGGATTTCTTTCTTTTTTCTACAAGTGTAATGTGTATTAGGAGGCTTGTGAACATGAAATAAAAAAATATTTTTCAGAAGCAGCTATTAAAATCTTCAGAACTACTGCTGACATTTGCAACACTTATCTTAAGGTTTGTAAAGTACTTTAATCTTCTGAGATTGTGATTCTGAGATATTGAGTAAGTTTATCATCATATTAACACGAATGACTATTCCTCAGTCTCTCATTGGATAGTGTCCACTCTTTCTATGTTGATTTTTGTTTCCTTAACAATAAATGTTTTAGCAGAAAATAAGGAATATATTTTTCCCTGCTTAAAAAAAAAATAAAAATAAAAACAAACTAGGGCTGCAAAAGAGGTGGTTTATGAGTGACAGATTGTAGGATAAAACACCATAATCAGTGAAAATGTATTATTTCGGGAAAGTAAATTCCTCCAGTTTCTGGTGGCTGCTCTAATCGTCAGAATAAAATAACAGTATGCAAATGCTTGCTCTAGAGTTTGACAAGGCTGTCACTTTCCCTTATCGGACACAGTGCGTTATCACGATGCCATCAAAAGAAAGAAGGAAATGAGGTGGAAAATATTATTATAGGATTTTTAGGATACTTTGATAGAAACTAGAGACAGCTGTTATAACTACAGTATTTTAAGAGCAAATGTGAGTAATGAACCATAAAGTGAAATATGTAAGGCAGGGAAATATTTCTGACAATACATATGCTCCAGCATAAATTTTACTTATGTATAATGATGCTGCAGAGCAGGCTGAGGCTACCCGAAGACTTCGCTCAGGCGGTCAGCACCTTCACCTTGTTTTTACATCAGTACTTCTGTGGCACCTTTGAAGAGATGCAGAATTGTCTTGTGTCATGTACAAGTAACTATGTAATTTATCTGCTTTCTGCTTCCCTCTTCACCTTCCTTTCTCCTTCCCTCCTCTTCTCACTCTCTCTCTCCCCCTCTTTACGTTGGCTGCCAGGAAGCACCTTGGCTGCCAGTGTGACATACAGAGCAAACCAAGTCCGTCTTCTAATTCAACAATCACTCTCTTATTAATGACACCTGTCTCTTCATTTTTCTCTGTATCCATGCATACCATTAACAGCATTGCAGAAGTGATTTTATTAAGACCAATTTCAAGCACCTTTTAGAGAAGCAGATTGGTCATTAGAAACAATTGTGAAACAGATGCAGAAGTTTCTAATTAATTTCAAAGTAACAAAGTTATAGTTGTAGAGCTACATGATTCTTTTCCTTTTGCTTATTTTTCTTCTCTCTCTTTGCTAACTTTAACATGGAAGGAGGGTGGTGCCAACAATGACAACATGTTAATTATGTTTGAAATCACTGCTAACAGTGTTTGGGGGCAAATACCTGTGTAGCAACATGAGTTGTATTGATTATCATTGCTCAGCCTTCTCTGCTAAGCTTTGTTATTATTTTTCTGGCATTGTCAGGGGAAAATAGAATTTTTTAAAATTTATTACAAAAACATGCCTATCATTTGGTGAGGCATTTTTCTCCCTACACAACATTTTGAGTTTGGTGTAGAATAAATATTTAATACCTGAAAGAAAGACCCACTGAATTGGAAGGATTTATTTTGGTTTATAAAATATTCTCTATTGATGTGTTTTACTATAGATGGTTGATACTGGATTTTTTTTCTATTTAATTGTTGTTTTGCTTCTGAGTCATTTTTTTGTTTGAAGTATTTGTTGGCAAGGGGCAGGAAAAGAAAGAATATTACTAAAGGGTTTTCTAACGCTAAAAAAGGAGGAAAAAATAAAGGCAATAATACTCATGCTTAAGCAAGTAAAGGTTTTTCTTTTTCTTTTTCTTTCTTTTTTTTTTTTTTTGTAAGCAGGAGAGATTATCTATGAAAAAGGTAGGTAACCTCAGTGGTTTTACATGCTGAGAAAAGGAGGTTAGAAATAAAGCCTCACCTGATACTATTAAGACTGAGCTGCTTGGCCAAGCAGTTAGCAAATCTTTCTCACCTGAGTGAATGCTGAGGCCAGGAAAACACAACATCTCTGGCTGGAACTATGGAATAAAAATTGACCCAATACTCTTTAAACTCTCGTGGTCAAGTGGAGGAGAATCTGGAAAGAAATGTCATTTCCAAATCAAAAGCATGCATCTGTCTTGCAAAAGTCAGAAGCTTGAATTCCCCTCTGAGATGGGCTGTCACTTGTTCCTGGAAAACAATTTTAGGTGCACAGATGTGAAGGCAGTCAGCCCTCGTGAGGGAAGCCCTTCATCTCTATCAATCTTAACTGTACATATGGTTGCTACCAACAAGATTTCTGCATGTGCATGATATATATATATCTATATATATATACACACACACACACACACACAAAGGATTCTTTTTTATATGCATACATTTGTTTGTTAGCTTATTATTGGGGCCATGATGTAATGCATCATCCAAATTCAGATATATTTGAGGGTAAAATAAGACACTATTAATAACTACACTGAGGCAGTACTCACACACTGAGATTTTCCAGAATATTTAATCACTCTAACTTTGGTTCCTTGAGTCTGTGTTTTTCATTCATGATGAAATCATTATCATCATTTTGAGCAGAAGTTTTAAATGAAACAAATGCCAATGTTTCAGAAACAGTATTTTGTTACCCTTTTAACTCACAGAACAAAAGGTATACCAGGATATTTAGCTCAAGTCATCACCCTAAAGTCTTGCTAGAGTTTTATGATTTGTTTTTATAAGGTTGAAAGGTTTCTCTAAACCAATGCTTTTAAAATTAATATGCATAGGAATGACCTAGGGATCTTATTAAAGTACAAATTCTGAATCAGTAATATCATGCTTGGGCCTGAGAGTTTGCATTATGAACAAGCTCCCAAGTTGTATCAATTCTTCTAGTCTGCAGACTCCACATTGAATAAGTCAGTCCTCAAATCTTGATTATCTCCATTGTCACTATTGAGAGTTGATTTCATTACACTAGTTTATAAAATGCCACTAGATTTTCCATTAAAAATTTGTATTAGATATTCAGTATACTAGTTAACAAAGCTTTGACTATGGTGATAAATAGGAGCTTCAGGAAGGCTTCTGATGCCACCTCTGGATAAAACTACTGAAATAATAGTTTTGATAAATTTATTTTTAATTGACAAATAGTAATTATGCATTATTTATGGAGTGGAAGTAACATTTTGATCTATGCATATATTGTGGAAAAATTCAAACAAGCTAATTAACATAACCATCACCTCACCAACTTACCATACTTGGTTACCACAGTTAATGTGTAGGATATTTCAAAATTCCTAAAAATTAGAACTATTCTTAATGCATATCTTATCTATACGCTATTTTAAATCTTTTGTATTTGATCTTGTCGCTCTTATCGCTCATAATTGTCTTATTCTTTATATCAGAATTTCTCTTCCTTTGTTTGGAGCAGGTAAGTTTCATACACTATCTTTGATCTCACTTCTGAGGTTTTAGGACCGCTTGTGTCCTCCCTACTGGAAAATGCCATATAGTATAAGCACGTCCTTTTATGACATGAATTTAGACAGTGCACTGTTTCGGTCAACACTAGCAGATGATTACTTTTGTCTTACATGGAAAGAAGAGAGAATCATAAGAAACTAGAGGGGTAAGTGTTGGTAGGAGAAGAAATCATTTAACTATATGGGGTGAAGGAGCTGCCAAATAGATGCTTCCTTGTTAAGAAACACACTATCTGCCGACAATATTGTATATCTTACAGAATTATCTAACCGTATGTGATATTTTTGTAGACTAATCATAACATAGGCCACAAAATAAGACTCAAAAATATCAGAACAATTGAAATTATACCATGAGTCCTCTCAGACCATTGTGGAATAAGCTAGAAACTGACTTCAAAAAAAACTTTCAAATCTACACCAAAGTCATTGATATTAAACTGCCTACTGCCAAACAATCCTTGGGTCAATGAAGTGATTAATATGGAGGTCAAAATATTCTTAGAACTGAATGAAAAAAAAAGAATACAAGCTTTCAAAATCTATCAGATACATTAAAAGCAATGCTAAGGGAAAAATTCATAGCTTTAAATGCTTACTTCAAAAAGATGGAAAGATCATAAATTAACAAACAAATGTCACATTATCAAGAAACAACAAAATGGAGAACAAACCAAACACAAAGTCAGGTGAAGAAAGTAAATAACAAAGCTCAAAGTAGAACTATACAAAGTAATTCAAAGGATTGATGAAAAAATATTGATTCTTTGAAAAGATTTTTAAAAAATTGGTAGACCACAACCCAGAATTAGAAGGGACTCACGTGACAGTAACCAGAAACATAAAAGAAAACATTACAAGTGATATCACAGAAATACAAAACTTAATTTATGAATATTATAAAACCTTTATGCTCACAAACTAAAATACTTAAAGAAAATGTATAAATTCGTGAAAACACACAACCTCTCATGCTTAAATTATGAAGAAATAGAAATCCAGAAAAGAAAAATGAGCATCAAGATTAAAGCAGTAATAAAAAAAAATCCACCAATAATAATAAGCTCTGGGATAGATGGACTCATGGCCAAATTATGCCAGGTTTACAAAGAGAAACTGGCTTCTCTCCTACGGAAATTATTCCATAACTAGAAAAATTAACTCATTCTACAAAGAGAGTATCCAAAGCCAGGGAGGTGCAAAATAACAACAAAAAATTACATCCTTAACAAAATATTAGCAAATCCAATTCAATAGCACATTAAAAAGATAATGCACCATGATCAAGTAGTCTTCATACCAGCAATTCAAGGATGGCTCAACATAAGAAAAATCAATAAATATGATACATCACATAAACAGAAAGAAAAATGAACATAATTTGATCATCTCAATAGATGCAGAAAAAGCATTTGATAAAATACAGAAATTTTCAAGATAAAAGCCCTCAACAAAGTATTCATAAAAGGAAAATACTTCAAAATTATAAAAGCTAAATATGACAAAACAATAGTCAACATCATACTGAATGGGAGAAGTTGAAATCATTTCATTCTAAGTACTGGAACATGACAAGGATTCCTACTGTCATCACTTCTGTTCCACATATTATTGTAAGTCTCGACCAGAGAAATCAGGCAAGAGAAAGAAAAGAAGGGTATCCAAATCAGGAAGAAGAGGTCAGACTATCCACATTTTCTGACAGTATGACCTTGTATCTAGAAAATCCTAAAAACAACAACAAAGCACTCCTGGAATTCGTAAGTAAATTTAGCAAAAACTCAAATTACAAAATCATTCTACACAAATCAGTAGCATTTCTGCATACTAATAACATTTGAGCTGAGAGTTGAATCAGGGACTCAATATGTTTACAATAGCTACAAAAAAATAAAAATAAAAACGAAAGCCCTAGGAATATATTCAATGAAGGAGGTGAAAGACCTTCACAAGAACTATAAGATACCAATGAAATAAATTGAAGGTGACATAAAGAATTGGAAAATATTACGAGTTCATACTCATGGATTCATAGAATCAACAATTTTAAAAGGTCCATACTGCCCAGATTTACAAATTCAACCCCGTCCCATTAACGTACCAACATTCTATTTCACAGATCTAGAAAAAATAATTCTAAGGTTCATTTGGTACCACAAGGGAGCCTGAATAGCCAAAGTAATCTTAAGCATAAAGAAAAAATCTGGCACTATTATATTGCCTGACTTAAAATTATACTACAAGGCCACAGTAACCAAAACAGTATAGTACTGGTATAAAAGTAGAGACATAGACCAATGGACCATAAACCAACCCAGAAATACACAGCTGTGACCAGTGGATCCTGAACAAATCAGACAGTAACATACACTGAGAAGAGAAAGGCCTATTCAAAAAAGGGTGCTGGGAAAATTGGATAGCCACATGCAGAAGGATGAAATAGGACACATATTTTTCACTGGGTACAAAAGTTAATCATAATGGAGAAAGGAATTAATAGCAAGCATGAATTCATCAAAAATTCTAGAAAAAAATTTAGGAAAAATTCTTCTAGACATCTGCCTAGGAAAATAATTTATGACTAAGACCACAAAGGCAAATAACACTAAGTTAATGAAACTTTGTTAAATGAAAAAGCTTTTGCACAGCAAAGTACATAATCAACAGAGTAAATAAATTATCTACAGAATGGGAGAAAACATTTACAAACTATACATCTAACAAAATGCTAATATTCAGAATCTATAAAAAACTCAAGCAAATAAGCAAGAAACACCCAAACAGCCCAAGCGAATTGTGGGCAAAAGACATGAACAGAAGTTGTTCAAAAGATAGACTAATAGCCAAGAAACCTATGGAAAACTGCCTAACATCACTGATCACCAGAGAAATGCAAGTTAAAATAACAATGAGACACCAATTTACCCCTGTCAGAAGAGCCATTACCTAAGAGTCAAAAAACAATAGATGCTGGCAAGGATGAAGAGGAAAAACATTTATACACTGTGGATTGGACTTCCAAGTAGTATAACCTTTATGGAAAACAGCATGGAGATTCCTCAAAGAAATTTAAATAGAACTACCCTTTGATCCTGCAGTCTCACCTTGGATATCTACCCAAAGAAAAAAAGACACCTGCACTTGAATGTTTATAATAGCACAATTCAGAAAAATGTAGAACCAATCCACATACCCATTCATTCAGGAGCAGATAAATAAAATGTGGTATATGTATACTATGGAGTACTCCTTAGCCATAAAAAGGAATGAAATTAAATTATACAATTAAGGGGAAAATCTACTTTCCAGAAGTATTTGTCACAATTTAGACAAAGATCTATTCCTATTTTGCACATCTAACAGCTTGTAGTGTCTTTTGGAGCAATTTTGATGGAACTGGAGACCATTTTCCTAAGTGAAATATCTCAGGAAAGGAGAAAAAAACACCCTGCATGTTCTCACTAATAACTGGGTGCTAAATGCTGGGTACACACAAACACAAAGAGATGTAGAGGTCATCAAAAACCAAGGAGGAGAAAGTATGCAAGGGGACTGAGACTTAAAAACTTATAGTGAACATTATTCTGCTGACAGCCACACATATTAAAAGTCCTGACTTCAGCATTATATGGTGTGCACGAGTAGCAAAAACATTTGTACCTTTTTGCTATTTTTAAATAAAAAAAATACATTAAGAAAATAACGAAAGAATTGGAATAAAGTTTTGGCCTGCCCTTCCATCAAGAATCTTCATCCATTTATAATCAGAATGATAGAGGTTCACTCAAATATAACTTGTTCTACACACCTTAAAAAATGTATTCATGTTTTTCTTAAGAACATTAATACAACATTGTGTTAACTGAAAATTGTATTTTTCATTCAATGTGTTATCTAGTCATTCCCGAACATCCATAAGATCCATGACTAGGAGCATGGATACACTCCTGTTATATGTATTTTGGTTTTGTTTAAGCACATTTTGGTATACCTTGCATAAATTATTCTAGTAAAAATGAAGAAAGACCATATTAATATTCCCTACTGGTCCAACATGCTATGGTGAAACACTATCACTTAAAAGCAAGATTAGATTAATGAAATTCAATCATTTAATTTATAAGAATTAGTAAATGCAAAGCTGCTTTCTTTTTCTTATAAAACTTTCTTTCCTGTATTTCCTACTCATTCATGGAATAAGTAAAAAGGAGACAAAAGATCTAACCATCATTATATGCCTTACTGAGTGCATGGTATGTAGTGAAATATCCTCTATGTAATATTTCTATTATGGTGATTAATTTTTTATGATTAGAGATTAGAAGATGTTTTCCAATAATAGCTTCCATTTGTTAAAGACTTCTCATGTGCCACAAGGGAGGGCTACATAAATCCTATGAAGTACTGTACTGGGTTTTATTATCCCCATATAATGGATGATGGGCCTAAAGATCAGAGAGGTTAAGTTGCTTCCCCACATCTAACAGCTTGTAGTGTCAGGCTCTGGACTCGGACAGATTTTCATTTGAATTATAGTTTTATGGTCTGTCCTCAACATTACATTTTCTTGGGAACTGCATACTCCGAATGCACCTGCTTTTTTATGGTTTTCATATGTATGCATATGTTGATGATTTTTAAATTATACAATTAAGGGGAAAATCTACTTTCCAGAAGTATTTGTCACAATTTAGACAAAGATCTATTCCTATTTTGCAAAATATGCCCTTTAGCAATCATTTTTTTTTTGAGAAATTTGTTTCATAATCACAAATTACACCATTTTGAATTAGCAATTCTATCACCTCCATTTCTGCCTTCTATACTGTAGTAATCGAATGCCACTCTTTCTTGTTTCTTTTTTTCTTTTTAAAGACAGAGTCTCACTTTATCACCCTTGGTAGAGTGCTATCATGTAACAGCTCACAGTAACCTCTAACTCCTGGGCTTAGGTGATTATCTTGCCTCAGCTTCCATAGTAGCCGGGAAAACAGGCACCTGCCAGAACTCATGGCCATTATTTTTGGTTACAGTTTGGCCGGAGCCGGGTTCGAACCTGCCACCCTTGTTATATGGTGCCAGCACCCTACCCACTGAGCCACAAGTGCCACCCTGAATACCACTCTTATTATTACTTTCTAAATTCTCACCATTCTTATACTTCTGATGAATACTGTACTTGTATTTCACATTGAAAACTATGAAAAGTAGCAGAAACACAACACTTGATAGATCACAAAACAATGACACCAGAGGCTTTTATGACCTTTCATGAGATCCCATAAGAACTCTGGGGTAAGACCAAACTGACTTGGTTTTGCTTTGGAGAGTAATTTGATTGAAGTCTATAAAGTTCATATGCTGAAAGTCCATTGACAGAGTTGTTCCCAGACACATGGCAGTTGTTATTAATTTATGAGCATGTATTTTTATGTGATGTGCATGTGTGTTTCTTTCTTTTCCATCTTCACTTGTCTCTTCTTTTTTTTTTTTTTTTTTTTTTTTCCTTTCTGAAAGCAAAAGTTCAGGTTTAATGTACTGGATATAACCAACAGTGCCTAAATCAGTGACATCTAAACCTTTTTGATTGGGTACCTGCCAGTAAAATATGTAAGCATGTATGACAAATATTTATATATAATATACAGACTTCTGCACTAATACTATACAATATATGGAAAATGAAAACATTTTAAAAGGTGATAAAATATTTAAACATAAATTCTAATATTTGCTTTTCCATTCTCTATAAATTATATTTCTTGCTTCATTTTGACTCATAAGATAATATTTAATCTCTGAATCTTAGCTTTCTAGACCAAATGGGAAGTATGTGATACAAAATGTTACTCTAACCTACCTCCTAGTCATCCTTTGTCATTTCAGACAGATACGTTTTCCTTTGCACAGGCTTTGACCTAGGTCAGATGGTAAGGGGCCACTCTCTGTGTGATCTGAAGCATCAATCACCCTTGAATAATGGGCCATTTGGCAAAGATCTCTTATAATATTTTCAACTATAAAAATGCTTTCCATGGTTTGATCAAACAGCCAGGACCTAAAAGGATATGTATCATAAATAAAGGGTACATTTGTGTTTTCTCTTTTCTACAAACAATCCAGAGCAATTCTTACACCCACTGACACCTACACAATTTAATAAAAGACTCTTTGGAAGCAGGAAATGACCTCATTGAGCAGTCTTTGGAAAAGCAATTTCCTTATACTTTTGTACCAGATGAGAAATGTGATTAATGGAACATCAGAATATTTCAAATGAATATCTTATTTGACATTATTTAAAATTTAAAAAGGCAATAATTCATGTGAATTAGCTTTCTATCTATGTTACAAAAATTAGGTAAAATGTTACCCATACACTTCTAAGTACTTATGTTTTCTACATAAAGACACATATGTCTGAAAATAGAATAAACTTTAAGAACAAGGTATTTCAAAAAAGATCTTCTTTTGTGGTAAGTGCCAACAAAGACCACATTTTACATTAATTGGTTGTCTCAGTCCAGACCATCTGTCTCTCCAAATGTAATGAATGCTGGCATTCTTATTGGTATGCACTCAATAGCTCAAATTGTTCTGAAATAAACGCTGCTCACAGTCTTGTTATAGTACCAGCTTGTGAGTTATGGAACAAATGTTAGGTTTCCTCTTATCAGAATCCCTCCCAGTGAAAAACTTAAGTTCCACTCCATATACTAGAATATAGGCTTCACGTGGATGCATTTTGAATTTGCATAATTGTATTATACATTGTTCTTGTGCTACATGACTCATGTATATGTATGTGATATTACATAAAGTGACTGTCCTTTATATTATCTGCAAAATTAAAATTCACATATGCCTTTCTATGGAAGCTTTCACCAGTTTCTGGCAACCTTGTCAGACATACAGGCAAATTATCATTAGCTCCATTTTATAGAAGAGAAAATTAAGGATTAGAGGCACTGTGTGTTTCAGTCCATGACTACTTCTCTTGTGATACTCTTCCCTTTCGTCCTGTTGGCATGAAGTATTCTTGTCATCTTATTACAGGCCAAACTCCTTTCCACCCAGGCTCTCTATAATTTATGTAAGGGATAGGAGAGAGAGAGAAAATATCATCCAAGCTCCCTGTAGGTGTGTGAGCCTCATCATAGATGTCCCATCACCAATCTTTCCTTCTGTCTCAGACTGGGTTAGGTCCCTCTTTGTGCTCTTATAGATACTTAATTTTAAAAAAAATCATAAGGATAATTAAAATGATAAATACACAAGTATACTCTTCCCAGTAGAAAGAATACTCCAAGAAAACAGACTTTGCCTATATTCTTTGCCAAATTCAGCAATGATAGTCACTTCCTAATATTTATTGGGAAGCTAATTATTAAGTGCCATGCAAGTACCATGCACAGTCATAATCATGATTTGAGAAATACGAGGCATTCTTTCTCTTACTAGTTCTTTCTGTACTATGGGAAAAATAGAAAAGGTAAAAATAACTAA
The DNA here is from genome assembly GCA_963574355.1 of Loris lydekkerianus. Taxonomy (NCBI): domain Eukaryota; kingdom Metazoa; phylum Chordata; class Mammalia; order Primates; family Lorisidae; genus Loris; species Loris lydekkerianus. The sequence goes on along the minus strand of CAUYPK010101299.1, from coordinate 7,470 downwards.
CTTCAACAAATGTTGCAAACTATCTAAAATCTAGTGAGGAGATGTGGAAGTTAGATAGGCCTGGGATTAATTAGTAGTTTATTCACACTCTAGGGGGTAAAAGTAAACCATTAATTCCATAGTAACTCTGTAGCTATTAATATCATCTCATTAGAAACATCTATTTGGATACTCTAAGAATTTTTCAGCTCTTTGGAAATGGTTAGAAATACATGCCTTAATTATATAATCATTTGATAGATAATTTCTCTTCTATAACAAGACAGCTCATGTAGCAAAAAGTGAATACCCTGGGTTGTGGATAGAAATCATTGATATGGCTAGAATTCCAAAGTGAAGAAACTTTGAAAAAATAAGTGACTTTTTATATTCATAAAAATTTACAGTTAATATTTAAAAATTAATAAAAAATTACAGTGAAAAGCACATTGGGGCCACTTGGCCACAGTACCGAAAGAAGAAGAAAAATTCTACCTGCTGTTCAGAAGTCTAAAGCTGAAACCATCTGTGTAAAGCAATATATGGTTTGGTAAAAAATTCCTATTCTACCCAGGAGTTATTCGGGCATTTTAGAACCTTTACTACCTATATCAATATCCTGTCAATAAAAATTAGAACTAGTGCAGGGAATATTGTCTTTTGACAGTGACATCTTTTGTTGTTGTTGTTGTTGTTAGAAACTGAGTCTCACTCTGTTGCCCTAGGTAGAGTGCCACGGCATCATCTTAGTTCACAGCAACATCAAATTCCTGGGTTCAACGGATTCTCATGCTTCAGCTTCCTAAGTGGCTGGGATTACAGGCATGTGCCACCATGTCCAGCTAGTTTTTTTTCTATTTTTAGTGGAGATAGGCACTCACTCTTGATCAGGCTGGTCTTGAACTCCTGAACTCAAGCAATCTACCTGCCCTGTCTCCCACAGTGCTAGGATTACAGGTGTGAGCCATTGTGCCCAGTTTGGGAGGGCAGTGACTTTAGAGGAAGAGGCTGCTGCTCCATGGTTTGTCAAATGCTTAATTCCATTCTGTGATATACTGGGAAACAAAACTGACAGACATAGGTCCTCTCATCAGTGTTTACAGTTTAAGAATTAAGTGAAATAAATTGCATGTGATTATCTAGTCAATAGCTATGAGAAATATTATCAAGGAGGTTCTGAGTGTGCACATAGGAGACCCAGAGTTGGTCTGAAAGCCTAGGTTATTTAAGAAGCATTCAGTATCAATATGGGTTTTCTAGGTGAATAGTGGAGAGGGATAGAGATGTTCTAGATTGAGAAAATAGTAAATGCAAAGGTTTCAAGATTAGAGGCAGGGAGCATAGCACAGAAACATGTAAAGCCTCATTCATTTTTCATATATTGCCCCTTTTAGGTATTGACTTATTTAATCTACACATTTTACATATGTTGCCTTAGTTAATCTTCATATTTACCATATGATATAGGTATTGCTCTTTTTCCTGGGGGCAGATAGGGAGACAGAGGCCAAGTAGGAAGGATTTACTTGCCCAAGGTCACATGGCTACTAAACCCATATTTGAACTCAGATCTCATATTTCTGATTGAAATTAGACTCAATCTCAATGAAAATACTAAGGTTGTTTATAGTTAAACAATCATGGGAGCTTTCACAGGCAGTTGGGCTTACAAAGCTGTCTGATAAATTGGTAAACTTGAAGCATCTGGATGAATCAATTCTTTATCTGGAAAACCCAAATTAATGGCTAAGGATCTTTTTTTTCATCATTCATTTGTAGAATGAAAATTAAGTGACAGTATTAGAATCCAGTCAACATCCTACACTTCCTTTGCAAGCAAAGACTAGCTTAGAAATTATTTAAGAAGGCTGACAGATGCTTCAAGATTATTCAACCTGTTTTAAGTAGAGAAAAACAGACACCACATTCTATTTTGTTTTCACTTCTACATTTAAAACTGATTCTAAAATTAACTACAAAATATCTACCTTTGAATGTAGAGCTATTTATTCTCAAATGCAATGCTGGCACATATGGTTTCTATCAAGTAGCCTTTTCTTCTACACAAAAAGAACAGAGATGAAGTGAACTAGTTTCGTAGTGACAATTTTCATGATCTTTATGTGAGTTCTGGTTGTTGACAACTTCTTAGAAGTTGGCTGTATGAGTTGTCTAAGGGCTACAAAAACATGAAAATAGGGGAGGGAAAAAGGAATACTTACCTTTTAAAACATAGAATGGAATTTTTCCAGGTGTTCGGAAGAGATCCACAGTGAGCTGTTGTGTGACTCTTCAAAGCCTCAAGAATGTTTCCAAGTCTTCAGGAACAAGAAACTAAATAGGGCATAGATCATTTTCTGTGCTGTTATCAATAAACATTTCATGCTTTGTGCTCCTTTAAAGTCATGGCCAATCAGGGTTCAGACAAGCTTTTGGGAAAACTATACCAAAGCTTGTGTCTATTACCAGATGCTGTGCATAGGAAGAGGCCAGTTGTAGGACACTATGCCTTGAATTGTTACGTAATGCTCTCAGCCTGCTGGCTCTTATGGAAATGCAGTTACAAATATATGTTATAAAACATCTGGGTAGACTTTTGCAAAAGTCATGCTTATCACTTTCTAAAGGCTCTGGAGACAGGATGTTAGCCTTGATGATTGCCTTCATGATTAAAATTCCATTTAAAGCATAAATCCTCATTGAATTTTTAAAATACTTTTAATGCATAGTGTTTTACATGCTGAGGAAATTTTTAAAACTCTTTCAACATATGGGTACTACAGGCAGGTGTAGCTGCCACATGAAATGCTCTAACTCCTTGCTCTTTCTGAAGATTTTTTGGACATGAGCAACATAAACACAATTTGAGTAGTTTAATCTTTTCAGGCAATTGATTGTGAGGACTCTGGGTAATTCACAGGATCAAATGTAAATGAACGTCTGCATATCTGGGCAGAGGTAACTCACCATATACAGAATTATACCTATAGCAGGTGCTTATGCATGACCTCTTCGTTATCATTTGCTGTGTGTCACTATGTTAATAATTTAATTTCAAGGTTTTTATTTTAATTTGGGTGATGAGTTCACCATGGGTGGGAGGGCGGGGGAAAGGAGTGAGTTGTTATAAGAGTCTTATCAGCACAATATTGAATGGGGAAGTTAAAAATCTCTAAAGGACAAATGAGGTGCTACAACCAAAAAGAGGACAAAGAAAACAAATGCTCACCAACTTGGTTTGGCTTCTGTTTGTTTGGTTTGATGTGGTTTTGTTTGCTGTTGTTTTGTTAAATCCATAATTTTTTTTTAATATTTTTTAAATTGCCCCAGGAAACTATTTACAAAGCCATCCATAATAAAATGAATACAATTAGTTATATTAACCCAATGGACCTTTATATAAGAAGAATATACCTTTTATACCTATACAAAAATTTGAATGAATCTCACAAACATAATATTGAACAAAAGAATCCAAACAAGAGAACATATTGTACGATATTAACTACATAAATTACCATCATAGATGAAATTAGTGGCATTAAAAGACAGGATTTTTGTACTGGACAAGCTTATTAGCCACATGTGAAAGACTGAAACTGAACTCATTCCTATCACCACTTACAAAAATTAACTCACAATGGATAAAAGATGTAAATCTAAGACATGAAATCTAAAACATGAAAAAATCTAGAAAAAAGCACAGGAAAGGGTGGTGCCTGGGTCTCAGTGGGTAGGGTGCCAGCCCCATATACCGAGGGTGGTGGGTTCGAACCCGGCCCCAGGCAAACTGCAATAAAAAATAGCCAGACATTGTGGCGGTGCCTGTCGTGCCAGGTACTTGGGAGGCTGAGGCAAGAGAATCACCTAACCCCAGGAGTTGGAGGTTGCTGTGAACTGTAATGCCACAGAACTCTACTGAAGAAGATAAAGTGAGACTCTGTCTCTAAAAAAAAAAAAAAAGCATTGGAAAAACTCTGAATTTTTTTGGTCTAGGGAGAAAATTTATGAAGAAGACCCCACTGGCAATCACAACTATAAAAATAAATAAATGGGACCTGATCAAGTTAAAAAGTTTCTGGGGTGGTGCCTGTGGCTCAGTGAGTGGGGCGCTGGCCCCATATCCCGAGGGTGGCGAGTTCAAACCCAGCCCCGGCCGAACTGCAACCAAAAAATAGACGGGTGTTGTGGCGGGCGCCTGTAGTCCCAGCTGCTCGGGAGGTTGAGGCAGGAGAATCGCGGAAGCCCAAGAGCTGGAGGTTGCTGTGAATCCTGTGACATCATGGCACTCTATGGAGGGCGGTAAAGTGAGACTCCGTCTCTACAAAAAAAAAAAAAAAAAAAAGTTTTTGCACAGGTAAGAACACAATTGCCATGCAAAGAGATAGTCTTCAGAATGGGAGAAGATATTTGTATACTATGAATTTGACAAAGAGACTAATAACCAGAATCTACAAAGAACTCAAGCAAATCAGCAAGAAAAGAGTAAACAACCTGATTAAAAATTGGGCAAGAGACATGATCTAACACTTTTCTCATGAGGACAGAGAAATGGCCAACATACATATGAAAAGTTGCTCATCATCCCTAGTTATCAGCCTAATTACCAAGAAATGCAAATCAAAACCACTTTGAGATATTACATAACCCCAGTGAGAATGGAACACATCACAAGATCCCAAAGCAACAGATTCTGGCATGGGGGTAGAGAGAAGGGAACACTTGTGCACTGCTGGTGGGACTGCAAATTAGTACAGGCTTTAAGAAAAGAAGTATGGAGATTTCTCAAAGAACTAAAAGTACAGCTACCATTTTGATCCTGCATTCCCATTACTAGGTATCTACCCCAAAGAAAAAACGACATTATACCATAAGAATATTTGCACTTGAATGTTTATAGCAGCTCATTTCACAATCACAAAATGTGGAAACAATCCAATTGCCCATCAATGCATGAATGAATTAATATATTGTGGTATATGTATAGCATGAAATACTATTCAGTCGCAAAAAGGTAGATTTTTTTGTATCTTTGTAAAAAACTGGAAGGATTTGGAGAAAAAAATCCCTAAGCAAAGTATCACAAGAATGGAAAAATTAGCATCACATGTACTTAGCACTAAATTGAAATTAGTTAATAAACAGCTATAGGCTCACATGTGAAAAGAACTCAATTAAATTTAAGAGAGAGAGGGAAACCAATGGGTACAATGCATGGCATATGGCATACTCCCTGGGTGAAGGACACAACTACAACTCACACTTTAACCTTACAAATGCAAACAATGTAACTTAAACTTATGTACCTTCATATTTATCTAAAAAAAAAAAAAAAAAAGAAAAGAAAAACAGGATGTTAGTAACACTTGAGGAAAGGGAACTACTGGCTGGAAGGAACTATCTGGAAGATATAGCCATGCTCTGTTTCTTGATCTGAGTTTCTTAATCTTGCTTGTTTCAAGACTGTGCTTCCTTGGTGAAAATTCATTGGGCTCTAAATTTATGTACATTATTTGGTGTATACATTGCTTAAAGCAAAAGAAGAATTTATTAATACTAGATTCTGTCTTTAAAAACAATTTTATATTGTATTAATCATGACTATTTTGTCATTACTTTTAACTTTTTAAAAAAATAATGCACTAATTTTTTAAAAAAATATTTCATAGAAAGTACCAAGGGAGTACAAATGTTTTTGTTGCCTGAATACACTGCATAATGCTGAAATCAGGACTTTTAGCAGGTGTGTCTATCACCAAAATAGTGTTCATTGTACATGATAGAGAATTTTTTAACCCTTAGTCCCCTTGGACCCTCCCTTCTTCTTGGTTTCTGATGTCCTCTACATCTCTTTGTGTCCATGTGTACCCATCATTTAGCACCTACTTATTAGTGAGAACATATGGTGTTTATTCATCTTTCCTGAGATACTTCACTTAGAATCATGGTCTCCAGATCCATCAAAGTTCCTCCATCCATAAAGAGGAATGCAATAACATAGTATTCCATGGTATACAAATATCTTTGTCCACTCATGAATTGAACACTTAGGTTGTCACATTTTGGCTTAATTGTGCTGTGATAAACATTCAAGTGCAGGTGTATTTTGATAAAATGATTTCTTTTCCTTTGGGTAGATACCTAGTAGTGGGATCGCAGGAACAAAAGGTAGGTCTTAAAATAGACCTTAATTTCTTTGAGGATTCTTCATGTTTTCCATAGAGGTTATACTTCTTGGGAATCCACCCAATAGTGTACAAGGATCCCTTTTTTCCTGCATCCAAAACAGCATCTATTATTTTTTGATCCCTTAGTAATGGTCATTCAAGAAGCGATGATAAGATGGTATCTCATTGTGGTTTTAATTTGCACTTCACTGTTGATTAGTGATGTTGATCATTTTTTCATTTGTGTGTTGGCCATTTATCTATCTTCTTTAGAAAAGCTTTTGTTTATGTCTTTTGCCCTCTTTTTGACAGTGTTGTTTGTTTTTATCTTGTTGATTTGTTTGAAGTCTTTGTAGAGTCTGCATATTATTCCTTTGTCAGAAGTATAGTTCATAAATATTTTCTCTCATTCTGTAGGTTTTTATTTACTTTGCTGTGCAGAAGCTTTTCCAACAGAATAAAAAAATAAAAAAGCTCAAAACAAAATTTCAGAAAATGGAAACAACAAAAAAGATAAAACCAAAAGATCAATGAAATGAAGTTTGTTCTTTGAAAAGGTAGAGTAAATGGATAGACCACTAACCAGAAATAGAACAGAAATGGCTCCAATAATCTCAATCAGAAATGAATAAAAGAGAGGTTACAACTGATACCACAGAAATACAAAACATCAGCCCATAATACTACAAAAATCACTAGGTGCAAAAACTAGAAAACCTAGAGAAAATGGATACAGTTTGTGAAAGCACAACCTTCTAAGCCTGAATCAGGAAGAAAGAGAAATCCCAAGCAGAGGAAGCATCACAGACCTGCAAAGAACAGCACCACTCCTACAGAAATTACTCCATAATATTCAGAAGGAGAGAATTTTCTTTAACTCACTCTACAAAGGGTATATCACCTTGATACCAAAGCTAGAAAAAGACATGACAAAAAAAGAAAACTAAAGATCAATATCCCTTATGAATATTGATGCAAAAATCCTCAACAAACTACTAGCAAACCAAATTCAACAGAACACCAAAAAGATAGTTCACCATGACCAACTAGGTTACAACCTAGGGAAGCACAGATAGTTCACCAGATGCAAGTCAATAAATGTGATTCACCACATAGATAAACAGAGGCAAAAAAAGACTATATGATCATCTATATCAGGGGTGGTGAACAAGTTCGACTACGTGCTCGGAGATCGCTCCTCAGAGGTCCCTCCTCAGAAGCAGCATAACAAAATCCAAACTTGGCAAAGAGCCACAGTATACAAAATAATGATAAGAGGCAAAGAGCCGAAATTCCTTTTGGCCGGGAGCCGCATGCGGCTCTA
>CAUYPK010101296.1:0-12968 GCA_963574355.1 Loris lydekkerianus | reverse complement strand
GTGATCAGGCATACTATGGGGAAAGAGCTCATAATATTCAGTGTTGGGGCCTGCTTTTAATGTCTTGTACGTTTTCAGTGTTAGTTTGCAGTCTGGTGCCCTTCCTGTTGGAGTGGTTAGGGACCCTTTGTCTGAGTTTAGCGCATTTCCTAGAAGAGTATGTTTGCTTGTGGTTCTTGAGGAGGTCCCCTCGGATAGACCTTCAGGGAACGCAGTGGGAAAATATCCTCTTTGGTTCATCTCAATAGACATATTTAGGGAAAATGGCAATAAAAGAACAGAAGAACAAAGGAAAAAATCGACCGATTTCTCCACTATTATTCAAAGGAAAAAGTTCCAATTAGCACATGAGGTAATCACTGGGCTTTTAGTACCTAATATTTCCTCACATTGACCATGTAATTACAAGTGGGCATCAGAGTGAAATTTTTCATTTTCTAAAACTTTGTTTACTTTAGGTCTTCTGTTTTATGGTTTATTAGCTTTCTGTTTTACTGTGGTAGAACTCTTTATTTTTCAGTACAGTTAAAAAAAAAATGATGTTCATTCAAATCTGTTACTATTTTTCTGGTTCTTTTGAATTTTCCACCATATTTGGATGAAGGTATCATTCAAATGTACTACACATATTCTGGATAATTCCACGTTAGATACCGTCTAGCTCTGCACCAGGCTTCTCAGAATTCTTCATGTCAATGTCATTTATAGAAAACAAGCATATCTTTGGTACACTGGGATAAATTTGAGGGATTTTGAGGATATCCTTATATAGGTAAAAATAATCATGTTTTCTTCATATTATAGAATTATAAAAATACCAAGTGAAAGATACTGAATTTCTATAAAATTTCATAATAAAAATACTTTCAGTGTTTTTAATGAGGAATCTGATATTGTGCTTTTGTGAATACAGGGTTTTTTTTTGTTTGTTTTTGTTTTTTGAGACAGAGTCCCATGGATGTTGCCCTTGGCAGAGTGCCGTGGCCTCATGGCTCATAGCAACCACAAGCCCAGGAGTTTCTGGTTACTATGAGCTGTGATGCCACGGAACTCTACCTAGGGCAATAGCCCCAGGCTCCAGTGTGCCAAAACCAGTCTCACTCTGCTCCTGAGGGTTAAGGCTGGAAGGCAGCTCAGTCCCCGCCTTTAGGCTGCTCAGTCACTAGGTCACTAGCTTCCATCAGGTCTTTGTTCTGTGACCCTGAGGGCAGAGCTTGCCGGTGCTGTTCTCTCACAATGGCTCCCTGTGGCCCACAGCCGAGCACTGTTAGCTCCATCCATCTCAGTGGCTCAGTCTGGGGCCCTATACAATGCCCAAAGTTCTCTGCACTCCTGCTCAAGCTCTCTCCAAGGCAGTTCAACTGAGGGCCAAGTCCAAAAACACTAAAATAGTTCATAGGTAAGGCTTTTCCAGTTTGTAGTCTCACTGTTGCTTGTACTTACGGCTGCCGGTGGGATTAGATAGATCAAACACACGCAAACACTTGCCAGTTTTCCACTGTTTTTGTCCTCCTCTTGGGGTCCAGAAGTCCCTTACTGACTCCCTGTATCCTTAAAGGGATGATTATAGGCAGATCCCACCAGCCAGAGATGCTTGGAGTCTTATCTCCCCAGACTCACCATGCCCAGTTGCAGGGAAGCTGTTGCTCGGCCACCATCTTGCTCACCCTCCTCTTTCTTATAGCTGCTTCTTGAGGTGGGTCCAGAAAGAAGCCCTTCACCATCGCCTCCAGCAGTTTCCCTTTACATCAGTACAAGGGGGGTTTATGAGCCACCCTGACTTTTGGCAAAAAGAAGGTAACTTTCAAGTGGAGGGTTACAAACAAAACAACACAGAACATCAATTCCCTGCTGATGCAAAACTCATCCACTTTATGCCTCCTTCCTCAGTCCCATTTGAAACTGATCCAAGTATAGTTTCATTGTTTAATTATTTAATGCGACCTAAGCAGAGACTTTTAAGGCAGTGACTTTCAACTGGTGTGCCACAAGGTGGATCTCGGGTGTGCTGAGAAATTTTTGTTTTAATTATTAATTAAATTATTTTCAAATTATTACTGTTCACAGCACAGTAAGTATATTCTGTTTTTTTACTCTTTTTCTGGATCAACATAATTTAAGAGTGCTACAGAAGTTTAACTTCAGGTTCAAATGAAAAGGTGGAAAAACACTGTTCTAGGCTGTTCATTTATCTTCAAGGAACCAACCCAGCATCTTTATCCTAAATCCATGATGCAACCAATGTAATCTCATTTTAACTCGCTAACATTCTGCTTCTCTTTAGAGTCTCTTGAATGCTAAGTTGGGTAGCACGTAGTGGCCTGGTTTCGTTGTAACCTCCCACAGGACACCAGAAAGAATCAACAGGCCTGCCATGGAGGGGGTATCTTCAGAGCTGCTTTGTAAACAAGCTGCAGCTAGATCATGACGTTTTGGGTCACAGCCCTGACCAGAAGGCAGAGACATAAAGAAAGAGACCACCTCCTCAGGTGTCATGTAACTGGCTTGGGGTGAGGTGGCTGGAATGTCCACTGCAGAACTGAAGCCCCATGCATGGATCGAAAGCCTGTGCTCAGCAGACCCGAGACTCCATCCCCCAGGAAGACGCGCATCAAGCGTGAGGATGATTTTCCACATTCCACCTTCCTCTGTTGACATCTCCCCTGAGATTCTGCAATTAGCTTTGTTTTGATCCTATGCTCACTAAGCAACCTTCAGATTCTTATTTCAATTGCCCCAGGCATCTTACTACCCAAAAGGGCTACCCTGAATCATGGAAATAAATACCTCAGTTACTGATTGGTACCTGATTGGTGCCTATCGTTGTACAGGAATAAATTTGCTTCATAGCATATAAATAAACTGCCTGTGAGGTTAGCGTGATTCAGTCCTTTTGGGCTGAGTAAGCTCTAGGTAGTCTTGATAAACAGAAAGTTTTTATTAGAAAGCTGAGAAGCAAAGTCAGCATTTTCTTAGACTCTGTTGTGTCTCACTTTTCTCACCTGTGAAGCTGGGGGAAATAACAGTGCCTACTGTATATTATGTTGTGAAGATTACTAATTTAACAGATGTGAAGAATGTATATGCATGTATTGAATGAAATGATTTAATGACATGCAGAAAGTATGGATGGTGCCTGTTATTCATAGTAACCCATGGGTGCTTCCCGCTTACAGAGAATGTCCTGCTAGAAGCAGCCAGCTGATGCCCCTCTTTCCTACACTTTCTTGCACACAACTCCCCAGAGCGCACACCTCTTCTAGCCACTCCATTTTGAAAACGAGAGACTTCAAGTCAAAGCTGGGGTCGGGGTCGGGACTCGTGAGCACGTGACCTACATGGTTGCATAGAGCCTACCCTTGGTTTTGAACTCAATGGTTGCCATCTTCAAATTCTTACTAATTTTTCTATTAAAGATCCCACATGTTTACTTTTTGCTGGGCCCCACATATTATGTAGCCAATCCTAGCAACACTAGGCCCAAGGACTAGCCAAGCAACCTTGGGTGAGCTACAGCACTTCAATTGTTGGTGGCTCTGACCTAATTCTGCATTATAGGGACAATTACAAGAGGGATGGGATTCATACATCCATGAACCCGGCCTTGCCAAGGAGCATAGTGGCAGCTTCCTAGACACACAACAATCTTTCTGGGCTACTATTCTATTTCAGGGCTCTCGGTGAACTCAGGAAAAACTAAAAGAAACTCTGGAGACACAGAAGCGGCCTCTCAAAACAAACTCACTTGGTAATTCATTGTGAAATGATTTGACTTAATCAGAGGCACAGGGAAATCAGCTTGGCCTTCAGCATAGGGAGCGAGCCCAGGGCTGCAGCCCTTGCAGAGAAAATAGCACAGATCACTCTGGCTGGAGCCTCATAATGGAGAATTCCGCACGGGAGTGAAGAGGGGTCCTGCAGCTTCAGAAAAGCAATTGACCCCAGGCAGCAGTTGATCCCAGGTGACAGCCACAAGGACAAGAGCTTTAGTCCCATTCCCCCCCAGTGAACCATGTGGCTGTCCTATCTGTCTGAGTATCCCTACAGACACCCACAAGAGCTGTCTACATGGGCAGGAGGACCTGTGATTGAATCTCTCTGGAATTCAGTCATCTGAGTTAGAGGCACAGTGCTTTGAGTTTGCTGCGTGCCAGTCACACTTGGGTGTGCTTTTGTCTTACACCACACACACCTAACTCTTAGCATCTGTCATCACAACCAAGGTTTCTACTTGGTGTTGTTATAAAGTATTCCTCTTTGGAGTTTCTAAGATGGAGAGGCCCAAGGAAAAATGGATCCTCTAAAGACTCAGTCCCCTGGCTCTCGTGTGTATGAACAAATTTGTAACAGTGAGTCTGACTCTGATACTGGTAGCCATGAAATCACTTCTCCATTCCCTGGTGAGTTCCTATCATGTTCTAGTTCTCACATCCATGGCCCTGAAGTGACCATGTAATTTCCCAATTGTCACCCATGGGTGGATATATGGACCAGCCTCCAGAAAGGCTGCTGCAAAGCCCCTGCAGAGAAACCCAGTTAAATGTCCTGGATCTCAATAATCCAGCTTCTCTGAACATGTCGGTTCTCTTTGTTCTGATTTTAGAATCTGGAAATGCAGAGCAAGACATTCTAAGCTGGGAATTTGCCGTCCTGTGGCAGGAGCACAGCAGTAGCCCCAGAGAAATATTTTTCAAGGCTGAAGAGAAAATAAGGGCTGGAAAAATGTTTGTTTATTGCCAGCTCTCCCCACAGCCACTTACATAAGAGCATGTGCTGAGGCAGGCTTTCCTGCTCAGGCTCAGCCTCAAGAGTTACACTCCTTGGGATTATGGCAAAATAACGTGGGAACCACGGGGCTATGGCCTATGACGTCCAGGAAGGAAAACCGAGTGGTGTGTGGCGATTAGTCCTTTCACAATGACGGGATGGTTTCCTGGAGTGTTTTCAAGCTGCGGGTGGTGGCACGGTCTACAGGAGGGGGAAAAGCTCTGCGAACCAGATACAGATAAAGAATGGTTCCTTGTTTTCCATTTTCAAGATAAAACAATGTACATGCAACAGTGTGTGAGCAGAAAGGTAGAGTCAAAAGTTCAGATACTTTCTGATCTTGCAGATACATCCAGACTTTCTAAAAGCCACATAAATAAACACTATATCCAAATCTGGGAGCATTTCAAAAATTTGGACAGAACTGTACATTTTGTTCAAGTGTTTATTGCAAAGAGGAAAAAAAAGAAGAAAAGAAATATATGAAGCTTTTTCTTTGCAAAACAAACACGAGAAACTAACTCTGCCAGGAAAAAAATGTGATACCCGTAGACAGATTATGCTTAAGGGTCCAAGAGGAACAACTGGCCTCCCTCTTGGCGTTACAGAAAAGCAGATGTGACGGGCAGAGGACAGAAGCAGACAAGGCAGTCTGCACTCCTCTCAACACTCTCCCTCTGAAGGAGGTACCACAGCCACTTTGTGTCAACTGTTCCAGGATTTAAATGAATAAAAAAAAAACAACATTTTCCATATGTTTTAATTTCTGATTTCAAAGTGGACCAGTTCATTCTTGTTCCTTCCTTAATAAGCTTCATGAGTAATTGTCCACTGAGTTTGGGGCTTGCTAGTCACACCTGGGTGTGCATTTGTCTGACACCAGACACACCTAACTCTGAGCGTCTGTTGTCACAACCACAGTTTCTACTTGTTGGTTTGGATGACAAGTTGAAACCAGCACAGTCTTACACATAGGGGATAGCCAATGAGTGTTTTGTGGATGGAGTCACAACTTTCTTTCTTATTTTCCTAGCTGGCCTCCTCCTCCCTCACTTTTCTTTCTTTCTTCCCCTTCTGCTGCCAAAACAGTGGGCCTACCCACGAATCTGCTGAGTAAACCTCTGATTTACATCACACAAGCAGCGTCAGGCCCACAAAAGGGAAAAACACTCGCTTTGGACCCTAACGTTGGCCTGGGTCTATGTAAGTTTGGGACATGATTTAATTTAACTAAGTAGAGGTCTACAAAAGAGGTAACAGGATCCCCTGACTCACCTACTGGACCACCTAAAGAGACATTGTGATTCCCTCCCGCGGTAATTTCCTACCCTTTAATTTCCTACCCTTTCCTTTTGCTGGCTTTTCCCCAAACCATTAGGGACAGGGTGGACTGGAAGAATGATAGTTTCTGATCTTCAGTTCACTTTTTAGACTCCTAGAGAAGTGGGGAACTGAGAATGAAAACTTCTAAATTATTCAAGGTTCATGGGTTGCAAAGGGAAGAAACACATCTTGAAGTAGCTTAGGCCCCAAGGAGAAGTTAATTGCTCATGTAACCAAATTATAACAAAGGAGTGTGGACTGAGGGCCCTGAAACGCCCTCAGGACTCTCACGTCTTTTTTTTTTTTTTGTTCCCACCTGATGCCATTTCCCCAAACCTGCTCGCTCCTACACGAGGTGGAGAGATGGCTACCAGCAAGGCCCATGTCTTCACAGCCTGGGACTGAGTAGATGGGAGCCCCCCATCCCCATGGATTGGAGAAATTCCCTAGGAATGATCCTGACTGGCCTGTTCACTGTGACATGTTCCCCCTCTGTGACCAGGGGAGTGGGGGCTGTTGCCAGAAGGAGCTGACAGGGGCTCTAGGCAGATGAAACAACAGTCACCACAACATCTGAGGACCAGAGCTCTAGGAGGACCACCAAGTTCACTGGCAGATGACCCCTCACTTATGGGGGGTTAAATGCTACATGTGGGAATCTCAGACTCTCCACAGTCAACATCCTGCCACCCTGGCAGAGAAGAGATCTGGAAGCATAGTTGGCCTGATTTTCCTACCAATGCCAAGAATTCATTAGAGAGGAAATTTGGGATTCACAGAAAATCATAGACTTGGAGTATCAGAAAAGACCTACATGATGTCCTTCTACTCCCCAGCTAGACCTTCACAAAGAAAGGTGAGGAGAATATGTTCCAGTTCCATCCATGTCCATCCCAATTCACATGAAAAGACCAAAATAGTTCATAAAATAATCCAGACAAGGTAAAGCGACAACAGAGGGTCCGAAAGCAGTGAAAGATACAAGGCAAATAGTGTCAGTCCTTGAGGGAGAGGAGGCTGCACCGCAGGGCGGCAGGGGCAGCCGGGGAGGAATGAGTCAGGAGTGTGGAGGTCGGGCTCCAGGGCTTTGCCTGGGACGTTCACTGAAGGTCTTAATCTAGCAAGGCGGCTCCTTAACCTTTTCCTTTTGCGTCAAATACAAGTGGCATTTGCTTAGGGCCAAGTGTCGAGGTTGGGGCTCTGAGATCACCAGCCCAAAGAGTTAGCGACCCCAGATAGACAATGGTAACAGTGCAATTTTAAGTGTTATACTTTACCTGAGCATATATCCTTACAAAAAGATCACATTCCACATAATACTGGAAAAGCTGCTTCTGTAACTTAAAGTATTTATTATGGAAAATTGCTCAGCTTCCTCATGTGCATGTAACTCGCTGGCTCTTGGGGAAGTTGGCGTAGGCTTCCCTGCTGCGGAGGGCCCTGATTTATTTGACCAGTCCCTATTAATACGTGTTTAGAGTGCTTTTCCATTTCACCACCAAATGAACACTGTCGTGACTATCTCTCGGACTTTTATCTCTACACATGAGCTCATATTGATACAGGATAAACCCTTGGATTAGAGTAATAGCTGATGATAGGGAACGGACAGTGCAAAACAGCTCTCATCCAGACTTCTCGTATTGGTGGTCTCAACGTAATTGCAACCGTGTATTCTTCAGCTT
Source organism: Loris lydekkerianus (assembly GCA_963574355.1). NCBI lineage: Eukaryota > Metazoa > Chordata > Mammalia > Primates > Lorisidae > Loris > Loris lydekkerianus. The sequence goes on along the minus strand of CAUYPK010101296.1, from coordinate 5,193 downwards.
ACTGGCTGGGGTGGTCGTCTCTTGCAGGGACAGATGTGTGAGTGTCAGGGTGGATTGCCTCCCGCCCGCGCTGCGCAGTGCTTCCCACAGATGGCGGTGTTGCCTCACGAGCCGTCCTGTGCCTGGGGACCCAAGGATAATTATAAAACAAAAAGAAATTAAGCTGCACACACAATGACCACGGCATATTTATGTTGATGCTGAGACTACCCAAATCGGCGTTTCCTCACCTTCCTGGCTGTAAAGCTCAGATAACTTTGTGATCCACAATTCCTCGGAAGGAAAAAAGAAAAGATTATATTTGACCATCTTTTTTGAAATCTTTAGAAATTCACTCTTTGAAAATAAGTCTTTGAGAAGTTCCGACAATGCACATCCAGTGAGTGTATTTTAGGAGAGAAGAAATAATTTAGGTTTTAGCTTAGTATTTTTTTTCCATTTTCTCTTTCCCTGAGAAAACAAAAACAAAACTCTCTTGATCCAAAAGGAACAAATGGAGAGATGGAGAACGATAGGACACTCTCGCAGAATGAAGGGCCCCCGAGAGCATTCTGCCTCTGTGGTGCTTGAGGTCCTGGGTGTGTGCCCAGCTGTGGTAGGTCTGGGGATTCAGCGCGTCTGTTGGGAACGAGGGCTTCGCCTCTTTAGGCACCCGCTCTAGGGGCTTCTGGGTGTGTGTCCCTGAGTGTTTGGTGTGTTCGGTGACAGATCCACCTTGGTGAGGACCTGGAGCGCTTCTCCCCCCACCAGGTTGAAATTTGGGGATGAAGGGAGAGCTGTGGGTCATGAGGCTGCCTGGACTTTGTCTTCCAGGATGGGAAGGGTCAGAGAGTGCCTAGAGTTTGGATTTGAATTCAGGAGATAACACAAGCCACGGCTCAATGCACAGGAGGCCACTCTGTGGTCACCTCCTCTCATCCAGCCTGAGAGGGGCTCCAGGCTTTGTTGCAGGGTTCGGATTCTGAGTGTGGAGGACCCCAGTGCACTCGGCAGACGCCCAGGCTCTGCAGTTGCCCTTTGCAGTCAGAGATTTTCATCTCTTGTGCCCTTTCCACGTGGAAGTCACTTGCACAAAAAGCTCAGGGACGGGCTGACCTTGATGAGTCCCAGCCAAGATTATTATTATTCAGGAGTAATACAGCTGAGAACTCTCTCGAAAACAGGCCATCATCTTTCCAGGTGTCCCTCATGGGGAGACTGCCGTGGGCACCGCGGGGAGGGCTCTGCTCTCCTGTCACCATCAGAAGTTTATGCGTGTCTTTGTGCTACTGAGGTAGAGCTTCCTGTTGGCACTGCAGCGTCAGCGCACAGGCAGGGCAAGTGCTCCAGGACCGTGAAGACATGAGGATGGATATTTCTGTGAATCTGTAGAATGAAACATAAGAAAAGGAGGCAGATTTTACACAGTGGGAGTGGAAGAGCAGGCCGTTTGCAGAGTTGATGTGGCTGCGCGAGGCTGGGTGGACACTGCCCCGTGTGTCACAGGCCACATTCAGTGCTGATGACGATGGTGAGGACTGGGAGGCCTGACCTGGATGCTGTGTCTTTCTAGGACCTGGGTGGCAGCGATCCTGGGCTGGCCAGAGGAGCTGGCTTTACCAGATGATGCTGGGCAGAGGTCAAAGAGCAGAGGCCTGGAGGTTATGCCTGGAGGTCATGCAGGGCCAGAGCTCAAGAGCTCAGGAGCCAGGTGGTCAAGGGTCAAGGGCCAGAGTTTAATTTCAGCCAGAAGGAAACTCACGCCCTGGGGAATGGGGGCCGGCAACGCAGGAAGCAGTGGGTGTGGTGGGTGTTCCCTGCCCCGGGTACGGGCTTTCTGCCACCCCAGCCCCACCCTCACCACTGCACCTGTGAGCTGCCTCCTGCTGGCAGCCTCTGATCCTGCAGGGCCCCTTCCTTACAGCTCTCACTGGATGTCAGGCTTGTAGGAACTGTGTTCTGCCTGCCCTTCCTATCCCAAATTCCCTCTACCACCCGTCCCTGTCCCCCACGTCTTCTCTCCTTTGGTATCAGAGAGTTTCCAAAGCTGTGAGGAAGCTGAGTGCCCCCCGCATAGAGCAGTGATGACTCCCTGGTGCCCTAACCCCACAGCCTGACTTTGTTTCCTCTCCTGGTCTCTTGGTCCAGCTCCTTTGGTGGCAGCTGCCTGGAGGCAGCTCCCTGCTCAGGGCAGGGCTCCCAGGTCAGAGCTTCCGGGTCTGAGTGCCATGATCCATTAGTGGTATCTACCCCAGGAACAGCAATGGGGAGGGGGCCGTGCCATCCGATTTCCCTCTCTGGCCCCTTCTGGTCACTTGGGTGTGCTCTGTAGTGTGTGTATGTGTGTGGGGGGGGAGTGGTCTGAGGTTTGTAGAGGCTCCTTTCATTTCATGGATGTTTCCCCTCAAAAACTCTTACTTGCCCTTCAAGACTCTCCTCTGCAGAAGTCACCCCTTTGAAGCTTTACCTGACTCCCCAGTTGCAGCCATAACCTTTGCTTCTCTCTGTGCCCTCACGTCACTGCACTGTGACCCTCCCTGTCGTTTGCTGTGAGTCCCCAAAAGCACAGAGCGTTTTAGAAATTGCATATTCCCTGCACTGGGCACATAATCAATATCCAAAAATGAATGTTGAGCTTTGTAGAAGACTACAACTTTTATATCTGCCTTTAAAATCAGCAGAGGAGAGCACAATTAAATGGAGTTTTTATTTAACTGTATAAATGGATCTTTTACCTGCTCAACTTTCACAAACGAGGAAAGGGGAAGAATTTAAAATACCAAGATATCTTTCCCTGCCCCTTCTCCACAATAAAAAAAAAAAAATAAAAAAAAAAAAATAAAATACCAAGATAGCAGGATTCAGTTAGGGAAAAGAAATTATCTTCCAGGTAGCTTCTGAAATGAGCTTTGCACCAGATTGCATGTGGTCACCTGCTGTGCCCTGGACATGGTGACAGACCCTCGTGCGTATATGAGCTCAGCGTCTGAGATGACATGCAGCGGCCTTGCCTATGGCTGCAGGATGCAGTGAGCGCAGGTTCTGGTGCAGTACAGTGGTGGGTGCTGGTGGGATGCACGGACTGGGCCTCAGAGGGCGGAGGTCAATGTATAAACAAGCCCCAGCTTGCTCCTGTGCCAAGTGCAGGAGACGGACCGAGCAGGGCTCACACCTGCTGAGGACTCACCACAGAGGCTCTTCTCCCTCTGTTAAGCACTTCATATGGATTAGCCCAGCTAATCCTCGCAGCAACCCCGGGAGGAAGGCGCCATGATCACTCTCCTTTCACGACAGGCTGCTGGTAGAGTTGTCGGACCTACTTTTGTTAGGGCGTCAGCAGGTCCAGGGCAACGCAGCCCTGAAAGTGGTGTTAGCAGCCACCCAGCAGGCGCTGTCTTTCACTCACTCAGCGTGTAGCAACCAGCCAGCTTTCCTGGGCCAGTGCCTGAGGTCTGGGCACTGAGCTAGGGATACCACAGACTAATGGTGCAGTGTCAGGCTGGGACAGGCCCATGCTGGTGACCAGATCAGGCCATTCAATGTAACCACTACAACTCCATCCTTCCTTTGTGGCGGGGACATTCCAAAGCGCCCCTTCTAGCTATTTTGAAATACATAGCCCTCCATTGTTAACCATAGTCATTGGACTGTGCAAGGACCTCTCCCTCCTGGCCAGCTGTAACTTGGTTCCTTTAACCAGTCCCTCTGCCTCCCTCCTGCTGCTCCCCGCTCGGTACCCACTATTGTGAATCGTTGGAACCGCTTTCCCCTTCCATGACCTTGCCTTCTCTCGATTCCACGTCTAAGTGAGATCATGTGGCGTTTGACTTTCTCTGCTCACCTTATTCCACTTAAAGCCCTCCAGATTCACCCACGTTGCCACAAATGACAGGATTTCATTCATTTTTTACAGCTGAATAGTATTCCATTGTGTATACGTACCTGTCCTCCATTTATCCATTCCTTTGTTGACAGACGCTGATTTTATTTCCTTTGGACATAAAGCCAACAGTGGGATTGCTGGATTATGTGGTTGTTCTATTTTTTTAATATTTTGAGGGACCACAGTACCCCGTCCATCATGGCTATATTAATTTACCTTCCCACCCACAGTGTGCAAGGATCCCCTTTCTCATACCCGTGCCAGTATTTGTCATTTTTTGTCCTTTTGGTAAAAACCATTCTAATTGGGGCGAGGGGACACGTCATCTCCCTGATGATTGAGCGTTTTTCATGTACTAGTTGACCGTTTGCCTGTCTTCTTCTGAGAAATGTCTATTCAAAATTTTTTTGCCCATTTTAAAATTAGACTTTTATTTTTTGCGATTGATTATTTTGAGTTTCTTATAGACTCTGACGTTAGCTCCTTGTCAAGGGCATAGTTTGCACACAGTTTCTCCCCTTCATCAGCTCTTCTCTTCCCTCTGATGACCGTTCCTTGCGGTGCAGACGCTTTGCAGCTTGATGTGATCCCATTTCCTATTTACCGTTTGTTTCCTGTGCTTTGAGGTCTTATCCAAAAATCCTTTGCCTAGACAAATGTTAGGAAGTGTTTATTTTATGTTTTTTTTCTAACCGTTTTATTGTTTTGAGTCTTACATTTAAGGCTTTAATCCACTTTGAGTTGATTTTTACAGAGGATGAGAGATGGGGATGCAGCTTCTTTGTTACACGTGTCAAAATCCAGCTTTCCCAGTACACGTGTTGAGGAGACTGTCTTTTCCACAATATGTGTTCTTGGTGCCTTTGTGAAAAAAACAGTTCACTGTAAGTGTACATATTTATTTCTGTGTTCTGTATTCCATCCATTGGCCTAGGCGTCTGTTCTTACTCCTAGGCATTCAAAGTTGCTGAGGGCAGGGAGCTGTGTGCACTCTTCCTACCTGGCTGTTGGGTGGGGGCTGGGTGCACTCTTCCTACCTGGCTGTCAGGGGGCTGTGTGGACTCTTCCTACCTGGCTGTCAGGGGGCTGTGTGCACTCTTCCTACATGGTTGTCAGGGGGCTGTGTGCACTCTTACTAACTGGCTGTCAGGGGACTATGTGCACTCTTCCTACCTGGCTGTTGGGGGCTGTGTGCACTCTTCCTACCTGGCTGTTGGGGGCTGTGTGCACTCTTCCTACCTGGCTGTCGGGGGCTGTGTGCACTCTTCTTACCTGGCTGTCGGGGGCTGTGTGCACTCTTCCTACCAGGATGTCAGGGGGCTGGGTGCACT
>CAUYPK010101294.1:0-19557 GCA_963574355.1 Loris lydekkerianus | reverse complement strand
CTACCTACATAACCATCAGAGGAACCCTACCTACATAACCATCAGAGGAACCCTACCTACATAACCATCAGAGGAACCCTACCTACATAACCATCAGAGGAACCCTACCTACATAACCATCAGGGACTTTTACATTCAATTTGAATTGCAACAGATTAAGCAGGAAAACTGCTCCAAGAGAACTTGGATTATGTATTACCTTTTAGTATTTTATTTTAAAGTACATTATTTTTAGAAAATTATTTTAACATGAAAATATTGATAAATATACAAAATTTTGCTATAGAAGTTGATGCTACATGATTTCTTTTTCCTATTAGATTCTATCTAATAATTAGAAATTGGTTCTTGTTTTAAAATAGTTACATATTAGTAGTCCATTCAGTGAATACACATTAAATTCATTTGTTTTGCCAGATAGTAGTTGTGCTGTTATATCTTTCTCCTACTCATCCTTATATTCTATTAAGTAAATTCTATCAACATTCCAATTTTAATACCAAGGAATGCAATACTGAGTCACTTGACTAATTGGCTACCATGTCTAGAATTATAATTTGGACCAATTTTACCCTGAAGGTCATGCTTCTAATTTCTACAATCTACTTTTAAGCTATAATTATAAAACCTAGCTGTGTATCTGTAGCACTGATAGATATTTAATAATAGCTCAAAGGCCAAGGCCACATTTCAGACCTGTAGTATCAGAATCTCCAGGAGTGGGGCCATTTATTGGTTCTTAAAAATAATTATAACAACAAGAACAATGAAATATGTGTTTGTGCACAATGTACAGGACCCGAGTATTTCTGAACTGATATTTGTGTTGAGACTTCTGCTTTTAAAGCTATACAACCATTTTATTCATATTACCAAGGAAAATGTAAATTTGTCATTCATTTAAATCATGATTAATCTGTTTACATTGTTGTATTATTCTCAAAAGTCCACGTATTGCAATATTGCAAGCCCAGAATAACTCCAGGACTTTAACTGTCATACATCTTGTTGCTGCCAATTCTTAATGTATAATGTATGGAGTCAGCAATTTGTAAAGGTTCAGTGTTTTAGTTTAGATTTTCACCAGCCTCACACTGCCTTTACACTTCAAAGTTCACATCCAAGATAATCCCTCTGCTCCTTTTGCACGTTTCCCAGCACAGGAGCACATTGGCCCCTTTCCAGATGTATCTGCCCACTGACTCCTGTACAATTTGCTGCGATGCAGTTGAGTAGCAGAGATCCCAGCAGGTAGGTTAAGGACTAAATTTGTTACACCTTTGCCAAGTTCTGCCCGCTTCCTCTTCACAGTCTCAAATCTTTTCTCAGTTTTGGGAACCTCTGACTTCTTATGTTGGTCAAAGCCTTGTCCTGAGGCTCTGGTAACATTTTTAAACTTAGCACAACTCATAGGACTCAGCTCCACCTTCTACTAGAATCAGGATGGGCCCCAATTAGTCCCATTCTGACTTGGCGCCATGGTTCTAATAGGTGGTTCTCAGCCTTTTCCAAAACACATAGACTTATCTTCCATCACTACTGTTATAACTTTTTCCAATTTATGATTTTGCTATATATATTTAATATTCCACATGTCTGAAAGCTAAAGAACAGTCTTATCATGTTTTCTTACATCTCCTACAGTATCTAGGTTGGCTTAATGGCATATTCAGAATCACAAGCTCATACAGCAAAAACCAGAATATTGGAATTCAATGGGCAAAGAAGGAAAAATGCCTGCCCCCCTTTTTCTACCAATCTTGTTAACAAGAAACAATACTCTGATTTTCCAGTTGACTTCCTTTTCAATGGATTTGCTGGTGATGGGTGTCATGTAGTGAGACTGCTGGGACCCAAACTTGAGTGTTGTTTGGTTCCATCTTTAGCCACCTGCTCAGGAGCTGCCTTGAATTAAATATGTTCTCAAAAAAAAAAAAAAATTCAAAAAAACAGGCTAAGCAGATCAACAGCCTCACCTTGACCATTGTAATACAGGCTTAATGGAGACTGGGTCAGATACAGAATCAATGAAATAGTTCAATAATGGGAAAATCATGGACTTTGGCATGGGCTCACTCATGCTTAAAATCTGGCTTTACAACTTCTAATTTCTTAATACCTAACAATCACAAACCGACCGTGTCTCAATAGTTTGTAGTTGCCATTGTTTCACAATCAGAAATCAGGGATATGATCCATTGGTCCATTGCTCCTAAATTGTTATTTTTCATAAACCTTTTTAACGTTGCTATATCAAAATTCAAGGCTTTCTCATTGATTCCTTAACAATTACTTGTAATGTATAAAAATAATATTTGACATTTTCTTCCACTATTTTTATGAAGGCAAGTTAATACCCAGCAGAGCACAGAGATAACACTTTTGTATGATTTTTTTTTTTTTTTATTTCTGCTTATGGCATCAATCTTTTATAATCATACATATTACATTAGGTAAAATTTAGATTTTTGGAAGTGGACTTATCCTCATGTCTATGAAGATAATCATTCAGACTTCAAAAGTGCAATCTATTGACAGAAAAAATTACAAAAGATGAACAAAAAGGTTTTAGGCCAATCAGCCTTTCTTATAATAATGTGCATGTTTTGGTATGGAAAACTGGGATATTTGTGTTTTTAATCTTCCCTTGATTAAGCTAATTTATAAAATTAATAAATCCATAGAACATTGCTCACTTTGGGTCTTGTGCAGGTAAAAGTTACTAGGCCTAATGCAAGTCTGTGTGCTGGGCTATATGACAAAGTAAGTTGGAATTATTCAGTCCCCTACATATCTTTACATCTCAGACAACACTATTCCTACCTAATTAGGTTCATCCAAACACCAAATTATTTGTCAGAACAGGCCCTGATAAATGCAAGTAATCTCTGCAAAGGATATTTCATGAGCAATTGCTTGGAATGGCTCTGTGATCACTGGGTTCAACGTTTAGAAATAAGTTATGAACAATGCTTGTGAATAGTCTCATGTCTTGACATTGTAATTTGTTTACATGTGGTTTTTCACTTGTGAAATCTATCATTTCCATGATTTCTAAAATTTATGTATAAGAACTTGGAAACATCTCCAGAACATCTTTCTACCTTATGCTTAAGAGAAGCTGATTAAAGCCAGTGAAAAACCTAGTGAAAAGCCAGTGAAAAACCTAGTGAAAACCAGAGAAAGTATCACAAGTAGATAAGGAGATGAAACTGTGCTTTACAGCCCTCATGGACACTGGTCAGATATGGAACTGTGGGAAACAATGGGAAAATCGTGGACTTCAGCACGATTTACATTTAAATTCTGCCTCTCTGACTTATTTACTGGGTGTGGTTAGGAATGCTGATTAACTTTTGTGGTGCCTCAGTTTTTCTCATCTGTGAAATAAAATATCTACCTTGCATGCACTAATTCATTGATTCATTCTACAAATGGCTCAGTGATTACTATGTGCTGTGTGACTAAAAGCCTAACAGTAACTTGCTTGCTAGGTTTTTTAGAATCTGTTGACGTGTTACAGAGGCTTGTTACTGTTGCCTGAGTTTTTCAGGAGAGAATTGTGTTTAATAAGAATGAGACTGGCTCAGTGCCGGTAGCTCAGTGAGTAGGGTGCTGGCCACGTACACCAAGGCTGGAGGGTTTGAGCTCCAACCGGGCCAGTTAAACAACAATGCCAACTGCAACCAAAAAATAGCTACGTGTTGTGGTGGGTGCCTATAATCCCAGCTACTCAGGAGGGTGAGGCAAGAGAATCACTTAAGCCCAAGAGTTTGATTGAGGTTGCTGTGAGCTGTGATGCCACAGCACTCTACCGAGGGCTCACTTTGTCTCGGAAAAAAAAAAAAAAAAAAAAAGAGGGGGGTGGGGCTCAGCACCGTAGCACAGTGGTTATGGCACCAGCCACATACACCGAGTCTGCAAACCCAGGCTGGGTTCGAACCTGCCAGACTCGGTGTATGTGGCTGGTGCTGTAACCAGCTCAAATACAACCAAAAACAGTCAGGCATTGTGGCAGGCACCTGTAGTCCCGGCTACTTGGGAGGCTGAGGCAAGAGAATCATTTAAGCCCAAGAGTTTGAGGTTGCTGTGAGCTGTGAAACCACAGCACTCTACCAAGGGTAACATAGTGAGATGCTGTCTCAAAAAAAAAAAAAAAAAAAAAAAAAAAAAGGAAAGAAAAAAGAAAAGCAACAAAGGAAAGAAAAGAAAAAAAGAATGAGACAAGTGTAATGTTTGTGGAACTTGTCTTTAATTCTTAGGATTTAGACATTTCTCAAATGGGCTGTCACTATTTTTTGCTCTACTTTTTTATACTGTATTAATTTAGATGGAGTCCACAGAAAAACATGCCACAGAAATTCACTCTATTGTGGCAGCTCCCTAGCAATGGCCCCTGAACAGCTAGTGTCTGGCTGTGCATTCATGCCGATTTCTTTGATATGCAGCAGAAACCGCACCCAATGTCCGGGTGCCAAGCCCTTCATCTCTCTTGACCACGAGGCCTCTTTGTGGTTCAGAAGCGCAGGGAACATTTTTTGCCCATCATCGTTGCCGGTTCCCGTCTCGTTGGCTCCACACTATCACCGGAGATTGATTTTCCCTCTGTTGCCTCTGTCCCACCCTCTGAGTGTACGCATCAGGTTATTTCCTCCCTGCATGTAATAATTTGCATTTTTACAACTTAAATCTTGGTGTTATCATTTCCTTACCACACTTCTAATGCTCTAGGTTCTTTACTAAAATTATTTCCCTGTCCTCCCCTGCATATGCAACAGCATCCAACTTAGTACCATCCACAAATTAAAATGTGTTGCTTATTATCTTTTTCTGGGACCTGACAAAAATGTTGAATATAAATGAACTTAAAATTTTCAACTTTTAAATGTCCTCTTTTCTAAGAACCCAAACATTGTATGTGTTGTCTTTATTTGTTTAAGATCATAAAGTAAGTGTAAACGTATTTACAGAGGACATTATTAGACTCATTGGAAAATGTTACATCGAATTATATATCAAGTTAAATACCTTAAGTAAATAGATTTTTCCCTCTCTTTTACTCAATAAATCTTTTTTGTTAGCCTCATTGCACCCAGACTAACCTGATTTCAATGGATTAAATTTTACTTCTTTTCAAACAGTAAGTACAGATTTTTTAAAAATGTCCTAAAATGTTGATTTGCTATTCCACATCATTACATTGACTTTAAATAACTTTTACATAATGCTTCTCTGAGGAAATTTTTACCAAACCATTTTTAAGAGCTTTTTACATTGAGTCAAGATTTAGTTGTGGCTAGTAAAATAATTTGTCTTTGATAAATTACAATTAACTAACAACATGACAGAAATAAAAATACGCTGATTGAAAATTTTTAAAAAAATATCTCAACCATCAGTTTTTTCCTCAGGGCCCTGTGGAAAAGGTGTCGAGGTGGGAAAAGCCTGTTTTGAGGTCTAGAGTGTATGGAATTATACGTCTCTGGTGTACAACCTCAGTCAGTCTCCATAAATAGAAAATCCACAAAAGGGAATACGTATCAAGAACGTTGGACGTGACTTTAAAATCATCTAGTTCAACCCCTTCATTTCACAGATGAAGGAAAGGAAGCCCCAGAGAGATTAATGGAAAGAACCAAGTTCACTCAACGGAGGAAAACGTCTGTTTCCCGTCACCCTTATGGACACTGCCCAGCCCTTTAGGATTACAGCGCTTCCTTTGGGCCTGAGGCACATGCTTCTAAACATTTTTTTTAGAAAATCATTACTTTATGCTAAATGTTACCACTTGTAGAATTAAAACCAAGTTACTACTGTATGCCTGAAAAATAATCTCCACACTTTTATGAACTTTCACATTCATTTCACTTAAGTGTGGCAACTCACAACACACTTTTGTGGCTTGAATTTCAAGATGTGATTTTTTTTTTTTTTTTAAGTCTACCTGAGTGCACTTTCAAAGCTTTGGTACTTGACACAAAATGAACTAGTAATCTCTATAAATAGATCTTGGTACTGTCTGTTTCCTATCTTCTTACTTAAATATCCTAAGGAATTTCTCATCCAGCAATAAAAACTATGACTGTGAAGGGAAATGATTCCAATTGCTTCAATCTTGCACAAAGACTGTTACCAAGAAATGTGTAGAGACAGACATTGGGTTCTGTTCTCTACGAAGAAAATATGTTTAAATAGAAATGGAAATGTGGAATGACAAGGAGAGAATCCAACACTCTCCAAGGGATGGACTCCATCCTGGTTACTCTGGAGAACAATAGAAAAAAGTATTTTTTCCAAAGAAGAGTTCCAAAAAGAGAACTGTATGTACCTTTATAAAAATGCTCACTTACATCTCTTTACATAAAGAGGAAAACAAGATGCAAATCAAGACCCTGAAGAACTGTTTCCCTCTCCCTCCGGACTAGTTTTGCTTCTTGCTGTAATATAAATATTTTCAGATGATTATTTGCAAGTCAGTATAGACCCCCCAAAACTTGAAGGTCATATTAAGTGCAGACTTCCAGTATATATAAAAAATGTTTTAAAATATGTAGTATTAGGTGTAACTCCTTGATATTAAGATATATATAGATATATAAGCTACACCTAAATAAATCTTACTAAAGCTCTTAATTAACAGAACATCCTCAACTCATTTAATGTAGTATAAGTAATGTTTTTACCAGCTAATCAAGCATTGTTGCTTACATAAGACCTATTTAGGTTGAACCTAAATATTCCTCTTTGCATTCAGTGGAACGTACTTTGTTTCAACTTGTACATCAATCAATTGATAATTTCAACATGTATTTTTAAAAGTTAGCAAAATTCCAGATATGAATAGAAATATTGCTAAGCCACATATTACAACTACAACATTTTAATTCTAATTTATATTTTGTGAGTGAACTTGGATATAGTTATGCTTGTAGAACTCACAATGTCTTTTGTTCTGGTTTGGACAAGAAAAATATTCTGTTCAATTAAAACCTTTGAGCAATCAATTTACATAAGGCTTTATGGCAGATTAAAATGTGGGCTCTGCCATCAGTGAGCTTGCCTTCTATATTTGGAGGACAAAAGATTATTCATCTTAGATTCCACTAGCTAGAGAATTATGTGAGATAGTATATTTAAAATAACAGAAAGCAAGAAAGTGCTTTAGAGTTTTCTAAATAAAACCACCAAAAATGAAGCCTATGTGAATGATAATGATACGTTGCACCAAATCTCTATTCTTCATATCAGGCATAAAGTTGGTTAATATCAGCACATGATACTAAAAGTGCTATTACTTAACAGATGTATTAGTTATGAATAAATATAATGTTATAATGAGTTCTTGAAGAGATAATTAACTGAGTTACTAGTGACACATTGCATATTTTAGTTTTAAAATGACTTTTTAAAACTTAAGATTACTCTGGGCACATATGTTTTAGTTACATAGTTTGCTTTGCACAGTTAAAGTCAGAGTTCTAGGAGTGTTTTTCACCCATAAAGTGTGCAATACGACATATACCCATGCAGTGTACACTTTGGGTGGGAATTTACCCATCCCTCCCTCCCCCACCTGAATTTCATTGAGTTTTGCTTCTATGGGAGCATAGGTGTTGGTCATCTAGTTCCAGTTTAGTATTGGGTACATGTGGGGTTTACTTCAGTATTGGGTACATGTGGTTTACTTTTCCATTCTTTGTACTACCTCACTTAGGAGAATGGTCTCTGATTCCATCCAGGTGGGTACAAAAGATACTGGATCTCCATCTTTTTATGGCTAACTAATATTCCATGGCGTAAATACATCACAATATATCAATCCATTCGTGTATTGAAGGACATTTGGATGGTTTTCACATCTCTGCAATGGTGACTTGTGCTTCTATAAACATTCCAGTGCAGGGGTCTTTGTGATAAAATGTTTTTTCCCCTTTGAATGAATACCTAGTGGTGGGATTGCAGAACCAAATGGTAGACCTGCTTTTAGTTCGTTGAGGAACACAAGCAAGCCCAGAAGGAAATCAGCTCTCATGTGCTCTCACTGTCCCTTTATCCCTTGAAGAAAGCTCAGTGAGCCATCTGTATAGGAAAACAAAACAAAGCACCGTCACCCAGAAAAAGAACTGTGCGGGCAGAGACACATAGCTGCCAGCCATGCAGACCCAGAGGGAGAAGACACACCAGGTTTCTCTCATTCTTCTCCCTTACTAAATGAGGACATAAGTCTTCTAAAAGCCACACCTTTGTCCTCAGAGTGGAATTGCTCTCCCTGCCGATCATCCCCAAGCGAGAGCACACTTCTTTCTTTTACTATTTCAGCAAGTCAAAAAGATGTTTCTGCCTCCTTCTCAATTCAACTTACAAACAACTTTCATTTCTGAGGTTACTACAAAACTCTCCCAGATGTCTCCTCAGACAATCAATATATGTCTCTCATTTCATATATGTGTGTATCCTAATATTTATATTCAAGAACATTTTTTTCTCAAACTTATAGTATTCATTCAAGTTTACTCAATGAATTAGATTATGACTTAACTTTGTCCAAATGTCTTGGGTAGTACTGCACTGAAATTTATGTTAGTAAGTATTCCAGACTATCACCCCCAGATTAGGCTGTGAAACATTAGCCAGATTTACCATAGAAACCTGGGCTGTCTGATGTTCTTGCAACTCTTACTGAATACCTGCTCTACCCATGACATCGTGCAAATTTAAGTATTAATCCAATTTTCAAATGGTGGCAGAATATTTATCACTTATATAAAACAAGAACTCTAAATTTCTGTCTGTGTTCTCAGAGTAATTTTCATAATATAGCTATACTTTTTGATTAGTGTTTATGAAGACAGTAGTGGGGATAGCAAAGGTTTGGGGTTTTGTGAAAGGAAAATGTAGTGAAAACTAGCAATGGGAAAATCTCCCATCCCTCTCAGGATAAATCTATAAAGGATGAGGACTTCCAACAACCACTTCTAGAGCAAATGTAATTCCCAGGTTGAAAAATACAAGTGCATTTATTTTTAAAGTAATCTTAAATAGACAAAAGTTGTATGTTTGGCCAGGTAGATGTACCTGCTATGTAATAGGAAGACTCTTGAGATTCCACTTCTTTGCCAGTGGTTACAATTGTATCCCTCTATCTTTACGTCACCAATCTGTCAATAGATCTAATTATTAACAATTTAGCTTTACATTATGGGTATCTATGTGAGTTTAATATTGAACATACTGAGACTTTACAGAATGCTATTATTTACTGGAAATGCACATTTAACAACAAACCATTTCCTCTGCCATGACATTTACTCAGTTAGGGCCTTATAGACAGATATAATTTAGCTCTTCCTGGTTGAATAAATCACAGTAGATGTTAGGAAATTGAAAAGGTTAAAAGTGCTTCTCTGGGATGCCTAAGACTGTGTTTTCAAACTACTACTTAACTACTGTGTCCCAGGCAATAGTTGCCCTTATGATAGCAGGTATCAATAGTGACACATGTTGTCTCCTGTGTGGTATCTGAACAGTGTGGCATGGATTTAAAGGCATAGGTTTTGGAGTCAGCCAAACCTGAATGCAAATTAGCAGCTGCCCATGGCAGTGAGATCATAATTAAGTAACTTCCCTTCTTTCTGTAACATCTAGCTTGTGCTGGCAACATCTGGAAAGGAAGCAGACATGATCTGTGTTTTAAAGGAAAATAATTTTACTCTGAACGAATCAAAAATTCATCCTGAGTCTGAAAGATAGTGTAAAAGAGGTCTTCCCTAATCCATCTCAAGTCTTACTATAGCTGTGCAGAGTTCCTTCTCTATCTGAATTCCCTCCCCCAACTCTGATTCTTCCCCAGAATGTGGTCCCTAACCACATCAGAAACTATCCTGCAGAGATGCTCACACATGGGGCTCTAGGCTGGAGAATACATCAAATAATTTCAACTTCTACAGCATAGAAAGTTTAATTTCTTTAGTCTACAAGGGTAATGATTGTGTCACTGCTGTGGCTCACATCTCCTAGCCCAGCTATGAAGCTTACTCTATCACTGAGGCCTTTGTTTCTTGCTTCTATCAATACAAGTCCTTTCTCCCAGGGGTTAGAGGATGTACTGGAGGGGGGGGGGGGGGGGAAGTTGGTTAGAGAAACAAAATCCTATATTTTTGAGCTTCAACAATCTGTAACATAGATCCAAAAACAAGACTTTTCTCAGAGGCGTATTGTGAAGATAGTTAAAGAGGATTTATAAAGCAGGTGGCGAGTGAAAATGTTGAATAAATAATAGTTATGTTTACCATTATCATCGTCTCCAAGTAAGATGATAGGCCTTCTAGAGTCATGTAGGGTTTTTGCTTTGTCTTCACATTCTTATTTAATACCTACCTTTAATCCCTATAGTATGAAAACTTTTCAAGGTCAGATTAGCATAGAACACGCTGGAGACTGTAGATTATCCCCACATCCAGCACACACACACACACGCGTGCTCAGATGTGCACATATGCTCCATGGTTTCAAATTCCTAAATACTGGCTTCCAAAATAAATCTTATAGCCATAATGATTCATGAGTATTTTCCTTCCAACACAGAGACTCTCTTTCAATTCCCTACCCTGTTTCTCCTCGTCTGCCCCGTCTTCTTTCCTGCCCACACCCTCAGTCTTCCTGTCAAGAGTCCACGTCCTGATCAAAGTAAGGCGCTGTCGAGGCAGCGAGATACACTGGGGAGATTAGTGCAGAATAAATATGGCTCCAGAATAGTCCCCTGATAAGAGTGAACTTACGAACAGGCATTTTGGACAGGTACAAATAAAAAAGCATTCACATGGGGACATCCAAAGCCTGTTACTGCTGGGAGGAAACCCAGCAGAAGAGAGAGAGACCCTGCTGCTGTTTATCTTTGCATTTGTGTGTGCCACTGGTCCCTGCCTCTAGTGCATTACACTGATTAGCTGTTTATTGACATAATAGTTGCAGGCCTGGACACATGTTGGGACACATTCAATCCTTATTAATAGGAATTATTACTTTTCAGCTGTCAGAAGTGCTTACAAAGGAAAATTGTCACCATGTTTTATTTTTCTCCATTACTTGAGCATTACGACAAATTTCACATTTGTAAAATGATATTTGTGCTGCCTTGAAGCTATTGGAACATTTAAATCTACTAATAGCTGCTATTTTCTTTTTTCATAAATTAGAAGGGAAAAGGAAGAAAAATAACAAGTTTCAAAAAACCACACGCTATTTTAAGTCAAGAGCTTAACCAAGAAAAGGCAGGTGTTTAGATTTGGCTTTCGTTCCTTAGAAAAATAAATGAATATAAAATTACACTGTAGTCATTTCTGTCATATCTTTATCCTTTCCATTACTATTGCCAGGTTTTAATAGTTTACCATTTATAGCAAAACATAAAGTAGGTCAAATGGGAGTTCTCCTGTTAGTAAAAAATGTCGTGCGTGAGCTGTTTAACAATGTGCAGGGATCTTATTTACTAGTCTGTCCTGTCTGTAATGTTCTGTCAACAAGATCATGAGCCAAGAAGTATATAAAATAATTGAGGAATCTATTTGTAGTCCAGAAATTCATAAAATTAGGATGAAATTTTCATCCTTCTCCTATTAGTGGCCGGTCTCCTCGTAATAAGGTTTGGTGAAAGCATATTACCAAAGGGAAAGAAAATGGATGGGTCTCCAGACAGCTTGGGGCTCCTATCACTGGCTGCTCTCCTCCACCTACGGGACTGCCGAATCCCACGGGCAGAGGGGATTACGTGACATGGTGTCAAGTGCTCACTGGATTCTGGATGACTAAGCATCTTTATTTAATTGCCATGCTGCTAACCCCACATGGGAAAGAGCCTAAGAAGGTTAATGTAAACATTGTCTGCTTCCTTCAAACCACACCAGAAAACCACATCTGGAGGGTCACCTCACCCTGCAGTCAAAGCACAAAGGACACTTGCTTTGTGAATGTCAGGATAATTTTATGAGAACCAGACACCAGGCAACTGATGTGGGGCTCAGAAAAAAAGACAGACTGTTGCATATGAACCATTGGGTTTATTAAAAAGGGTATGAGTATGAGGCCAGGACCCACTCTAGTAGTCACTGAAGTTTCCAGACAAATTACAGGCATGCTGCGCCTAACATGAAATGGCAGAGAGACTCCGCAGTAATAAGATTTTGGAGCATGGTGACTCCACATGAGCCAAAGTCATGGATTAAACAATTCAGTCACATCTGGCCAGTTTTGTGATAAGAATGAAGAACACGGGAATGCAACACAGGACTCTTCTAACAAGAAAGCACTACCCTTATTGGTTGCTTAAAATGTCATTGTATGCATATTCTATTTATTAAGTTATAAACATGCCTGATGCCCCACTCGGCCCCCATCACAAATAATGCTGCCGTGCACATCCTTGGAGGTTTTCCCTATTGTGGGAATTTGGGGGGACTAGAGAGATATAGATCCCTAGATGCACACGCACACTCACAGGTGGTGAAGACTAAACTGTAACGCCAGATGGTTCTGCACACCTGTCAAAAATAGTCTACGGTGGAAACCTTTACCTAATGAGGGAAAGTAAATATTGTTAAATATAGAAGAAAACTTTTCTTTCTTTTCTTTCCCCCACTTGCTCCTTCTCTGATTTACCTGTGGCAGCATCTTAATTTATTCAATTGTACAAAAGAGGAGCCTAATCCGTGGCTTCTTCCTTTCTCTTTCTTATCGTCCCCAATCTTAGGGAACCTCCAGCATCCACAATAAAGATAGTATTGACAGCCACTTCTACAGGTGCTTGTAATCCTCCTTATTGATCCACCAGTCCTCTCACTAATCCATCAGCCTTAATTTCTTCTGCTTTAATTTGATCCTTCATAATTTCCTGATATTTTAACATCTGTTGTACTCTACTCCAGTAGCAGGGCAGAGCTGTATTTCTTAGCCTGAAATGTATCTCTTATTATAATAACATCCCAAACAGCCTCAAGACTTAAGAAATATGCCGGCTCTCTCCTATAGTGTTACTAGTTTGCAAACATTTTGATAGTACTTTTTTCATTTTATTGCAATTATATGTTAATATCCCTCTCTCACCAGTAACACATTTCTTGAAAAAGGAATTATATCTCATTTGTAGCCCAAGTGCCTGAAAATGGCAACTGTTCCACAAATGTTTGCTGAATGGGCTTTTGTTATTACTTCTCTCAGCTCTTATCTGTTCTTTTCAAATTATGGTTAATTATCTGAAAAAGTAATCCTATATTAAGATGTTAATATAAAATTATACCTCTTTTAATAAGTTAAAAAATGAGCAAACCTGCACAATGTATTTGTTAAGCATTTATATATGTGTGCTAGAAAATACGAAAGAAAAAACAGAAAAATAATCATCAATGCAACCTTCTAAATATAAATGGCTTCATAGTGAGGATCCAAGAACAAAATGTGGGAGAAGTCCAGAGGCAAGTTGTTAGAAATAGTCACCATCTTGTAGTCCATGTTACCTATTTAATTAATGTGCATATTCTTAATAGAATTAATGCCATCTGTGGGTCAAACATCAGTAAATTGTGAATTACAAAGCATGATAATAAAATTGTTCCAAAAAAAAAAAAAAAGAAAGAAAGAAAAGGGATCAAAAGAAACATTGTGTGTATATTTACTTCTGAAATGACTATTTCTCTTCGAAGAATCTTAGATTTTACAATTTTACTGTTTCTAGAGAAACAATCTCTTCATTCAAAACTCAATAAGAAACACAACTGATGTTTATGTGATTGTGAGCAAAATGCTGTCTACCTATATGTCGATTAAAACGTCTGGTTCTCACATTAAGGAATCTTAACTGCAGTGAAGCTGGTAAGTTCAGGACCAGTTAGGCTTGTGTTATTCTACAGCCAAAGATGGTCTCACTACACCTCAGCTCAGCATCCTCCAGGCTGCTGCCCGTCGTAAACACACAGTGTACAGGCTGCCTGTTACGGAAACCACAAACAATGATTGTTGGAGTCCCTAAAGCAAGTACTCAGAACTGGGAGTAAGCCCCTGTTTCTTGACATTGACGAAAAGTGGAATTATTTGCCCTATAGGTAGTAGAAAGGGCTGGGACAAACTTAAAAGCCAGTAAGCCCAAGATCGTTCTCACGATATCTCATGATATAATCCCAAGTAGCCGTAGTCTGACATTTCCCGCTCCTTCCATTGGAACCTCTCCACACTGTTCTGAGGCAGTTTGCTGAGCCTACCAGGGATGCCTGTTTGGATGCACTTTTCAAATGCTTGCTCAGTTTTAAGGCAGAGCTAAGTGCCTTTCCCTCCACAATCTGAAAGTCCACTTAACTCATTTTAAGTCCATTAACTCATTCCTAATCAATATTGTAGCTAGTTTTTGCACATCTGTTTCCCCTGCATTAAAAACATATAGTAGTACTTTGGAAAAAAACAAGTTTATTGAATGAGTTATTGAATGTTTAACAAAGTAGACACACAGGGTACAGCATGCAAAGCCCACATCAAGGGCAGACAGCACAGGAAAGAGCCATATTCATGGAGGGAGAGATGGAGAGTTTCTCGGACTTTTGATTAGGCTCCGGAAGGCTCTCTCCTGGTTTCTCCCCATCACCTTCTGAGATCTAGTTATCAAAGAGTCAAAGAGAGGAGAAAATACTTACTAATGGAAAGCAGCAGGCACAGGGACAGTTCATGCCCCGTCTGGTCTCTGGATCTCAGTTTTGTTACTTACAAAATGAAACATGAAACCCAAGTACTTTCTGAAGTTCTCTGTGTGGACATGCTAGGATTCTATAGATGAAGAAATTGAATCTAAGATGCAAAGAGAACAAGTGAATTGATGTTTTTCTGGACTCAGTATAAATGCATCATCATCTTTTTGTGATTCTCCTTATTCCGATATTTTCAGGAGGCAGGAAACATGTAGTCCAGGACAAAACCACGAATGAGCCGTAATGAATAAATCAAAAAAGAATCAGAATAGATAGGACTTCTACTAATTTTATGTGTTAAAAGAAAATTATTGTCAACTTTTTTCCCTTTGTGATATGGAGTGCTGGTGAGCGCTGGGCTGTACATATTTTATGACAGATCCTATTGAAGGGGGTATATAAAATCACCTCTCCTGAACAACTGAAGTCAAATAAATTCACTAATAAGCTCACCTATAAGATGATATTGATCCTACCAGCACTAATTTTTGAACCTTTTAATATTCGTGTAAACAGCTAAGTAAAAAACATTTATCTCTATGGCTTTCTTTTCTCTTTATTAAAGTAAGAAAAAAAATCATCAAAATGGCATCTCTATACTTACAGTTTTCTAAGCTAAAATTTTATATTAAACAGCTATGTGATATAAACAGCAGTACAAATCAAGTTACTGCTGACTAATATAGAAAGAAGGCTTAATTAAATATTCAAAACACAGTTCAATATCACTTCCTCCCTTTATGAAATTTCATCTTAGATTTAATCAACAAAGAACAGTCAGATGCAGTAACCAAAACGTATTTGTTTATAATGCAAGTATGTGCTTATTCAATTATCCTTCTGAGATAGAAAGATAAACTGAAATGCTTGTTAAGAGTTTGATGCCAAATAGGAATAAGGAAAAGATACAAGCTTACTACTCACATCCCTGTGTGGAAAGAAAAGTCTTGTTAGGTGTAAGGGGCTCAAAATGGGAAAAGAAAAATCACAGTGAGCCACTGAAAAAGAAAAAGAAAAATCTTAAATTTCTTTTTTTTTTTTTTCTTTTTTTTAGAAGAGATTATTTAACCAAATACAAAGAAGGCAACAAGGGCATTGGGCATGTAACCCATGAGAAATATCGTTCCCGGAAGTAGAGGTGACCTTCTCTCAAGCTTTATTAGGAATTATTAATATTTCCTGACTCACATCCCAAATTTCTCTGGAATGTACTAATCTCCCTTAGGGCACTCTGTTATAACAATACCTCCCCATTCATTCTGCTTTGACTGCAATTCTACTTTAAATATTAATTTTAGAGGAGGTTTTACTTGCAATTAGCCATGTGATTATGCTGTAATCATACTGAATTCCATACTCTGAAATGAATTTAGCATAATCTGGACCTAAAGAGGCAATAAATTTAATACCCACTGAATTACTAGGAAACCAGTCCAGCACCTTCACTAATAGGAGGCACAAATAGCAATTGAATAATGGAGAAATTTCTGAAACAGTAAAAGAAAAGCCCAAGACATAAAAATATGTACAGCCTTCCATGGTTATTCAACCAGTCAGGCTACCTGTTAGTAAGTTGAAATCCAATTTCAATTCTTCTTAGAATTGGTCACAAATGCAAAGAAAGGTTGAGTGGAGTTCGCCCAGTTGAAAATGTCAGCTGTTGGAGAGGAAGCACAGGTGCCATCGGTCTGTAAATCTTTGGAAAGGGGCAACAGTGTACTTCAGTAAGATGTGTGACAATTGAAGATATTTGCATCAGATACTTGCAAAAATTTTTGAGGGCATTTGTAGGTTTGTGAGTGTTAACCTCTATATCACAATTTAACAGTCAGAAAATGAACTTCTTTAATGGTTTAGATACTTAAATGAAGGAAAATGGTGTGAGAGAATTGTTGCTTTACTGCCATTACTAATACATGCGTATGCACACACGCAACAAGTAGGTGTGTGTGTGTGTGGATGAAAGAAGACTTTTCAAACTTCTAGATTAAAATTTTCTGTGGTCTAAACGTCATTTGTAACCAAGTGCTTAGTGAATAGTGGGGTAACTTTAAGACATATTTTATGTTATATTTACTCATCACCCCAACCTTATGATATAAAGTTATCATCTCTTTGTTTTAGAGATGAAAAAACTAAAACTCAGACACAATTTTGTATAAAATTAAATAGGTATTAAATGATCAAACCAGGACTGAATCCAAATCTGCTAATTGGATGCCTTTCATGCAACACTAATGCATCACATAGCTAAAAAAGCCATGTGATTTATGTTTTTATTTATTATAGAAAACATATTGTATATTTTTGTGTATTTGTATATATTTGTATATTTGTATATATTTTGTATATTTGTATATATATGTATATATGTATCATAGATGTATATATACAGCTGTACCATATATAATACATACATTATAGTAAAATGTAAAAATATAGTACAGAAATTAAACCACTTATTCCACCCTTTATCAAAAAGTCTTCATTGCTATTATGATGTAGGTTCTTTCAGTACAATTTCTTTGATGCTCTGGTTTCTTAGATGCTCTATATGTAATATGTATATATATATTTAAATTATCACATTAAATGTATTAGAGTATTTCTTGTATTTCAGTTATATTTTCATAAGTCAATAAATATAGTTTTGATTATATGCTATTGTTCCTAATGAACGTGGATTATATTGTTAAAATCAAATGTTATCTTTTATTTCTTGGTGGAAGCTCTGTTTCTTTCTGTCATATGTTTCTTTAATATAGATATTAAACTTATGCTCACATATTTCAGCCCTCTTTCATTAGTTCCTTTTTTGGAACAGATTTATAAACTAAAATAACTGTGTCAGAAATCACAGACACTCCCATGGCCTTTCATAAATGTCGTCAAATTCTCTCCAAAAATAATAGACAGTGATGTTTTAATGAAAGATATTCAAGAGATAGGACCTGTGGTGCTGCCCAAACACGGCCAAGAGAAAACGCAGTGTGTGGTGACCGAACATGGAGACTGACGTGAAGAGAAACAAAAAGAGTCTAGACCGGAATGGACAGAGACTGGTCTGGATGAGGCAGAAGCAAAGAAAAAGGCCAAAGACAAAGAGAGAGACAAGAGAAGGCAGAAGCAAAGCAAAAGCAGTGACGGCAGCAAAGGGTTTGGTCTGGTAGACTCTTAGAAGCTTGGAAAGTGCCACGTGAGACGTCTGTTTGATTACAAGGTACACCTTGATTTCAACTCCCGCCAAACAAACAAATAAAAAAAAAATTGGACTGTTTTCTTCAGTTCATACTCAACATATCTCTTCAAGTTTGTTGAACACAATATTTTCTTTGATGGTTGAAAGCTGTACTCGTTTTAATTGGATGCTGCTCAGAGCCCACGTATCATCAGACATCCAAATGCTGCCAAGTGTGAACGTGGCTGTAGCTGTTTGTTCTCACAGCCTGATCAGTATAGTCGGTAAAGATAAAACAGATGATATTATACTGACAAATAAGAGTGAACTCAGATTTAAAGAAAGCTATTATGTAATTACATCATTTAAAACCGTAACAAGAGATAAACACTTGTTTAGATTTTTGATTTTATGTAATTCACAATAAAGGATTTTTGTGAGCTAAAAAGGATAATATAAATTTTTTTACTGCTTGGATATTTCACTCATTATTTCCATTTTTATTACTCTTGTATTATTTTATAATCATTTTTAAAGTTTTAATGGGATCAAATCTATAAATATTTTCCGGCTGTATCTACTTTTTACTCAGTTTACTTCTCTAAAGATTTATGAAGTAACTGTCTATATTTGCTTATATACTTTTCTCCAATATGGTATAAAATTGGGACCAAAGTTGATTTTGTGATTCAGTAAACACATTAATTTTCCAAAGTGCCTAATTTACCAAACATTTGTTGAAAATCCTTTTCCATACCATGTAATATTTATACCTTTTTTTTTTTTTTTTTTTGAGACACAATGTCACTTTGTCACCCACACTGTAGGGCTGCGGCATCAACCTCACTCACAGCAATCTCAAACGCTGAGTTCAAGCCATCCTCTTGCTTCCACTGGACTACAGGCACCTGCCACCATGCCTGGCTAATTTTTCTATTTTTAGTAGAGACAGGGTCTTGCACTTCTAAGCTCAAGTGATCCTCCTGCTTCAGCCTCTTAGAGAACTAGGGTTACAGGTGGGAGCCATTGCACCCAGGCTAATATTTACTTACATATATTAAAAAAAAAATTAATACATATTCACATTGTCAGACTTGACAAATGGAGAAAAATCATAAAGCATGATTTTATATTCTTTAATCTACCATACCATAATACTGTAGTCCCCAATCCCAGGAGCACAGCCTCATTCCAGGCTTGTGACCCGTGAGAACCAGGCTGCACAGCTGGACATCATCTATACTGACAGCAGCTCCCGCTGCCCACGTCACTGCTCAGTTCCTCCTCCTCCTGTCAGAGAAGCGGTGGCGTTAGATTCTCAGGGGAGCATAAACTGTGCATACAGGGATCTGGGTGGTGAGCTCCTAATGACACACTAATGCCTGGTGATCTGAGATGGAGATGTAATTCACTCGAATCATCCCCAAACTGTCACACCCCTTGGGTCCACGGAAAAATTGTCTTCCATGAAACCAGTCCCTGGTACCAAAAAGATTGGGGACTGCTGCCATAACACATAGATTGTGCTAAATATGTGTTTTAGATTAAACTTATTTTATATGCATTATGTATTTCCTGCGGTGCATCTTACAAAGGTATATGTGAAACTTAGTAAATGTAGAATGTAAATGTCTTAACACAATAACTAAGAAA
>CAUYPK010101293.1:0-19312 GCA_963574355.1 Loris lydekkerianus | reverse complement strand
CTAGGAGTTCAAAACCAGCCTGGGAAACATTGTGAGAACTCATCTCTACAAAAATTAAAGAAATAATCAGCTAAAAAAAAAAAAAAAAGGAAAGAAAGAGAGGTATTTAGGGAATGGGGACAACATTTCAACATTTTGAGAGGAGGAAAGATGAAGATTTAGATTCAATTTCAGTGTGAAGATGTTAGGTGAACACACAAGGGAGACATTTACTTAATAGAGTCATTGAAACCAGGCTCACCGTCCTTCTTCCTCCTCAACGACCTTCCCTTCCCTTCCCCTTTCTCCGTCTCTCTCTGTTTGTATACATTGAGTATATAGAGACAGACAGAAAGAAATATAAATATATGCCACTAAAACATTTTGTCACTCACTCCAGAAGTGATGCTGCAATCTCTTGCTCTTGCTCAGACTTCATTCTCTTTATTATAATTGTGTTTTTTTCTCTTTGGCTCCAACCATTTATGCAAGGGCTCCAAAGAACGCTTTGTTCTGCTTTCTGGTTTTATGACTTTTTATTGCACCACAGTGCAGTCTTAAAACCTTTAGTCTTTAACATTTCCAAAACAATCTGCAAATATTATCCAACCAATCACACTGGGACCCTGGGAGGTTGGGACAGTGTGATTATTTCTACTTTACAGATGAGAGAGCTGGATGAAGAAGGTGAAGGGATTTGCTTAAGTTTGCAAAATGAAACAACAAATGAGTACATCACCTACCAGAGGAGCCTTCCTGACTTATGACCTTCTTGTTCTTGAGAAGCAGCTGTTGAAAAGAGGAGAATAACGTAGGTCAAGGAAAGTCAGAGGATGATTTCTTTATG
This sequence comes from Loris lydekkerianus, assembly GCA_963574355.1. Taxonomy (NCBI): domain Eukaryota; kingdom Metazoa; phylum Chordata; class Mammalia; order Primates; family Lorisidae; genus Loris; species Loris lydekkerianus. The sequence goes on along the minus strand of CAUYPK010101293.1, from coordinate 18,486 downwards.
GCCTTGGAGCACATCACCAGCGGAGCTGGTTACTGGTTGTATGTATTAACTACTCAAGTGCTTCTTGCCCAGGAGTGATAACAAGCAAATATCTGATACCTATTAATAGTATGTGTTTGGTCATAATACATGTGTTTAGAATTTAGAAGGTGCTAGAAATACAGGTTTCTTACTCTCCCCAAATGTTTCTACCTAACTATAGCATATAATGAGTAGCATTAGCCACATGGGCATCTGTGTTTTGTTTGTGGTGTGGAGTTCAACAGCCTAGGTCCAAATCTTGTTCACATCACTTTTATGTCTTACAACTTTGGACAGATTACTGAGCCTTATTTTCCTCATCTAGAAAGAAAAATAAGACAAAAAGAATAGTAATAGCCTCTATTGACAGGGTTGCTGAGACAGGATATGGAAATAATTGGAACAGTCCCTGGTTTGGGTAGCTGCTGTATTTGTTCTTCACTGCCTTGAACACAGGTACACTCAAAGGTACACCCAGTACAGAGAGTTATAAAATCCTGAAAGTGTCATGCGTGTGCTTTTTTGGAAACTCCATAAAAAATTGAAAATAACTGAGTGCTAGTTATACTAAAGTTAACTGTACAGGAAACTTGAAAGGACTAATGCAACTCGATTTGAGGAATATTACTTTTCTGTGCAAATAAGAAATACTATTTAAAATCTTTGACTAGGCAAATGCCTTTTGTGTTATGAAATTTGTTAGTATAAGATTGTACTTATACAAACATTAGGATAGCTAAATAGCAACATTTTGCCTACATTTTGTATAGATCTTTGCAACCATATACGCTTATTAAATGTTTACTGACCATTATGGTAACTTGCTTGGCAGTAGTTTTCTGTAATAGCCACTTGAGAATAATATAAGAAAAAAAAATTACCCAAAATTTGACATGGAATTGGTCAGAAATTTTAGATCATATTCCTGTTTGGTGATCTAAAATTAAAATAAAACTCTTTGCATTCACAGTTACACAGATGAATGTACCAATCTGAAGATTAATTTGAGTTCATTAAAAGCCATGGCACCTGTTATATCATTCTAAAATATAGTCTTTACTTGGAAATCTACAGGATTAAGACGTTACCTTAATTCTCAAATACATCACACGTTGAATTTATTACCTTGTTTTTATTTTTAACATTTATTTTTACATTTTGTGGTGCCGCTTCTTATAAATATCATGTAGTATTCTGTCCTTAGGTTTTAAAAAGATTAAGAATTTGTTTGCACTGAGATATCATTACGACCCCAGAAAGAACGGAGAGAACCTAGACTGTGGTTTAACCAGAACTGAAAATCACTTACATTGGGCTTTACTTGCAAAAGAGAAGGGAAATGTGGGAAGTATAAACGATGTCTGTTCTTAACACCCACACTCTAGGTAGACATTTTGCTAACTCTAATTTGGACTTCTGATGTATCAGAGGGAATCCAGGAGGAATCAGGAAAAAAAGATAGTTTTAAAGAAACTGGATCCTGTTTCTCAGAAGTGGATTATATATGCAATATGCAAATACATTAAATATGCAAAAGCGAAAACACAGACCAGCAGAGGTCATAGGAACATGGCATAGTCTCGGGATTATCTCATCCTTAAATAAGAAGAAAGAGAAAAAGAAAGATGAACGCATGGAATCCTACATTCTGAAATCTTTCCTAAAAGGATTGCGTGTGTGGGTGTGTTCTGCTGAAATTACAAGTATTTCACATCCTGACTTCGAGTGTGGTGAGAAGGGTTTGCATGGGATGGGAGGAAGTTTATCTTTAGATTGTGCCATCTGTTCTCGGGTCTGGGGTCTCAGAGGAGTGCTTATCAAACACTTTAGAGTTTTATACTTTGGGGACACGTGGACACCAGGGGATATGTTATGGGCATAATTCCTTGACCATAATATGACTATATAAACAGGAAGCCTTTTCATGGGCAACTGGCTATACAAGAAAAAAAAAAATGGACTTTGAAAAGCATTTTCTTGTCTCTCTATTTATAGCTGCAAAGCTCTGGCTTGGGCATTTTTTTTTTTTTTTTTTTTTTTTGTTTGCTCTATCTTCTTTCTTTATTAACTTGTACAGACTTTCATTGTTGCAAACACATTTTAATTACATTTTCTGCTTGATAAATTTTCAATTCTCTATTTTTTTCTAGAAAAAAAGTAACACTAGAACTTAGAAGGGAGACTGAGTAATTGAAGACTCTCAAGTATTTTTTAAATTGGTAAGGAAATGAATGCACTATCCACCTGTTACCATTGCAGCATGATGTAGCCTAAATGTAAAACTCCCGAAGTTAGCCATGTTTTCTGAGGAGCAGCACCTAGACCCTCAGCAGCTTACTTTGATTTAGACCTCGATTTTGCTCTTTAGTGAAAGAGTTCCAGCTTAATTAGATTACACTGTCATGTTCTTTTTTTTATATTCCTCTAATTAGCTGTGGTTGGATTCTGTTTGTACCATAAGCTAGACCATGTGTTAGGCCTGCCTAATACAAAGATGAATAAGATATGGCCTCTGATACTGAGAACGTACAGCTTAGTGTGACAAATGCTTTTTGCCAATACTCTCACACTGAATCTGTGGTCATTGCCTTACAGGAGTATAGAGATGAAAGAAATTAATTAAATTGAGCTTAGACAAATAGCTACTGGCAATGGGAAACCAGGCAAAAACAAACAAGTAAAACACACACACAAGGAAAATAAGAGCGAAATATTTAAGCTCTGCTTTAGCAGGAGATGTTTCAGAAAGAGGAAATAGCATGATCAAAGATTAGGAATGATTTATCAGGAAGAGGTTTGTTTTTGCAAATAACTGAATTTTTGCAAATAAATTCAGATAAGCATGACTTCCATAGGTTCAAATAAGAAATCTTGCTCTTTTCATAATTTCTATCATTATTAGTATGTCAGCTTTTGATCTTGAGTCCTTCCTGTCGCAACTACTAGATACCTCAGCAGTTCCCTGTCTCATGTCATTACAGAAACCCATCAAAACCCCTGGGGTGTAAACATTTCAGTTCTGAGTTCTCTTTAAAGGCAGGGAAACTTCCCGAGAAACCCTTCACATCTGCTGGCTAGATTTGTGTTATGTGTCAAGTTTTAAGACAAACACTGGAAATGGAAGGGAAATTTTCTTATAGACTCAAAATAATTTAAGATTTGCCATTAGGGCTGGGTAAAGCTCCTCCAAAGAACCTGGCTACTGAACAAGAAAAGGATTCTGACAACATGGAAGAAGCAGTTGCAAGAGTGGAGTGGGACAGACTGGGAAGCATCATCCCTGAGCCCGAGAGAGTGCGGACACAGACCACTCAGAGCTTCTGAGGGATTGCTGAGAAATCCAGCTGGGGCAGGCAGTAAGAGTCACCTTCCAAAAGGACAAATGCAAAGAATCTTCATTCTAAGTGAAATAAGTTGTGTCCCCCAATGGTCTTCTCTCAATGTTAAGAAAAACATGGAGTGAACAAACATTAAATTTTGATGACCTCCTTGCAATGTGCTAGATACTTAAGATTTATGAGTATTATAATAGTAAGAGATACTAAGAGGTAGGTATAATACCCACAAACAGTAAGACATAGGTAAAATAAATACAAATAGTAAGAGATAGATATAATACACACTTTTCACGTGAAAACATTGAGAAATGAGACAATTAATTTGATCAAAGCCTCATTGGCTAATAAAGAGCAGACCTTTGACTCCAGTGGTCTGGCCCCAAAGCCTGTGCTGTTTTTAGGTCTTCAGTGCAGGACTGGCCACCTGTGCACACCCATCACAGTTCTATCAAGGGTTAAAAATAAGAAGATACTGTGAAGGAATAAGGCATGGCATTTTTCATAAGCCCCTTTCTATCTCTGGATTTGTGGTAAAAATAGAGTTATAAGAGCACTAAAAGGGGCCTTCAACAAGGCAAGGAGGATTGGACTTTGGACAGAACATTTTTTCTGCCTCTTCGATGTTCCTTAACTTGCTGAGAATGTAGGTGCCACTCCTCTGAAAATGCTACTAACTTTAGGAGTTTTATACTTAGGCTAAAATTGTGTTGCAATGATAATAGATGGATAGTACATTTGTAGATGTTTAAAGAAATGTTATCATGGTGATGAAATTTAGCTTTATCTCTGTTTATGTTTTGAGGCTGGCAGGGCTAATAGCCTAGAAAGTATTACGAGGAACACATTCCTCAACCACAGCTATTCAAGCAGTTTGTGAATCTGACATTTGGGGCTCATTCTCAGGGGAGGGCCCCACGCCATTCCTCATCTGCTGTGTCCCACCTCAAGAGCAAGAGCTATGGGATCAGAGTACATATGGACACGGCTATCAAGAATTTATTTCTTCTGGCTGGGCACAGTGGCTCATGCCTGTAATCCTGGCACTTTGGGAGGCCGAGGTAGGTGGATCACTTCAGCTCAGAAGTTTGGGAACAGTCCTAGCAAAGCAAGACATTGTCTTTACTAAAAATGGAAAATTAGCTGAGCATTGAAGAGGGTACCTGTAGTCCCAGCTACTCGGGAGGCTGAAGCAGGAGGATTACTTGAGCTCAGGAGTTTGAGACAAGCCTAAGTAAGAGCAAGACCCTTTCTCTACTAAAAATAGAAAAACTGGCCAGGCAATGTAGTACCTGTAATCCTAGATACTCAGGAGGCTGAGGCTATAGGATCACTCAAACAAAAGAGTTTGAGGTTACCGTAACCTATGATGCCATGACACTCTACCCAGGGTGACAGAGTAACACTCTTTCGCAAAAAAAAAAAAAAAAAAAATTTCTTCTTTCTTTTTAAGCACTGCTTGGATACTTGTCTCTGAAATTTATAAACAATCTTACACTCTCATGCAGACCTTCTAAAGTGAATCCTTCTAAAGCCAGGCTGCCCTATAGATATGTTGACTCTCAAGCTTGACAGCTAGTGAACGGCATCTGGTCTCAGGGATGGTGGCCCAGTGATGCAGCGTGTCCACAGGTGTATCCAGTGTCTCCTTGTAGGACAAGATGATGGCAGGGACCACAAAGACACATGAGGCTGAGACCTCTGTCCTCATGCCTCATGCCATGAGTATTATTAGTGGGCCTAAGACTGTTTACTGGCCCAGAGGGAGACGGAGAAAAGGGGTTATACAAGGTCTATGGAATGAAGTCCAGCACTTTGGTGACAATAACACGTATGTCCCATGATGTCATAAAACCCCTTGTGGTGTACAAAATGCAGCATGATTCGACAGTCCCAGAACTTCATGGCTTAGGGCACTGCTCTGTTTTCCATGTCATAGGTGAAGGGCTGAAACAGAGAGATAAAGGAATGTACCCAGGGACCAAGCAGGATTTGTTCCCCACTCTGCCAGCTGGAAAGAGTGATGTTAAAAACTGAAAAAAAACTGATGTTAAGAGCTGGTGTGCTTTTCTCTTCATTGTCTTCCGATCCTGTATTTCCAGGACCTTTGATTTTTGCCAGCAGGCTCTAGAATGGGCAAAGGAGACAAGCTCCCTGCAGGCCTTGCTTCGCATATCATCCACAGCCCCTGCCCCAGGAGCCCTTACTGGCGCCCTCCTGCTTTTGGGTGGGTGAACCTCAACTGTCACAAGAAGTCTTACCACACAGGTGATCCATTAGCTTCTAAAACCTCAGGCTATTCTTTGTCGACTTCCACTATCCAGGCCCGGGCCGCTGCTTCCACTTCCTCACACCCCCCACTGTCGCTCCTCTCTTTGGGGAGATGCACACAGGGTCTTCCGATCAGATCTACTCGCGTGCCTGCTCTCCCCCGGTTCATAACACACGCTCTTCAGTCTTCAGTTTTGTGCCGCTTCCTCTCATTGGCCAGTACCCCCTCATACTATGTTCATCAGCACCCTGCAATGTTTCCTTTTGTAGTTCTTAGCAAACTTGGTTGTCTGTGTCCCCATCAAATTATACATAGTTTGAGAGGAGGGACTGTGCATGCACATCTTCCCACAGTCCCCCAGCTCCTAAGCAACTCAGCGGTGGCCCCAAGCTGGAAACTGTCATTATCTAATGCCCAACCTAGTAACATCCCAAAGCCTTCCAAATCATTAACTGTAATGTTGTAATAATTAGCATTATGTTTTCTTAGTAATTTCATTTTGTATTTATTTTTTTCATAATTTGTGAAGGTAAAGATCATGGTGAACATACAAAGAGGAAAAATAGGAAAATGAAATGGGTGCTTCTGCACACTTACATAATTTAAAATATAGAATTTTTAAAAAATCAAAATTAAACTTAGCAAATTACAACTTGTTCAGAATTTTTTTGAAACCATATGCTTATCACCATATTTTTGCTGCCTTTTCTTCCTTCTTCTATTTTGATTTTAGCAGGCACATACCGTTCACATTTAATTTTAGGTATGGTGCAGGAAATTTAACATATTTTTTCAAAAACAAGAACATGTAAGAAAAAATTAATTTAATTGCACTTTACCAACTTTTAGCAGAAAAGTATAAACCCATGAGATATTACCAAAAACAGAAAAGAAAAATAAAATTCAAAAAAAAAAAAACAAAACAGTCTGAGACTGAGTATGACTAGATGAAAATCATGCTTAGCTTTTATAAGAAAAGGCCTCTAACCACCCCCGACTCATCCTTAGTTTATATTAAGTGTAAGGCGATATCGTACAGGCAGTAATGAAGAAATAGAAACAAGAGTGCCAAAAAACTTTGAAATGTTTCCAAATATTTGCATGTGCTTAGAGTTTCTGGAAGAATTTACTGATTTAAGGATTAGGAAATGAATGAGCACTTTTAATAACAACAAAATACTGACACAAAGGGGAATGATCCCCAGACAGCTGCCACTGTTCTGGAAAGCATGTGGAGTGCACACATTGGGCTTCAAAGGATGAAAGGAAATTCTTGCTGGAAAAAGACATTAGCAGCAAGACACGTGGCGAATGGTGAGTGGAAAATAAAGATGAAGACGGATGCTCACTTTTATAGTAGTGGTGACACAAAATATTGGGACTCTAGGAGCTATCCTCAACCCGAGCCTATAAGGCTGGACTATCTATCTCTCATTTTCTTATAAAACGTACTCATAACATTTTAAAACTCTAAAAATGACTCAGAGGTATAGAATAAATAAGCTATTCTGCTGTTATCTCTCCATTTCCTAAGTGCCGTGTGTTATGAGAAAGTTATAACAGAGAATAAATAAAGCCCAGCAAGGCACAATAGGATTAGGAAGCAGCAGGGCCACACATGGTGGAAACCCCAGACCCTCGTCAGGGCGAGCGTGGAGAAGTGTCCATCTGCAACCAAGGCCTTGATCAGACCTTTCATTGTTCGTTATTTCGTGGGTCAGTATTTAGTGGGTCCCTCCCAGGAGCCTGATACACAATCCAGATGCTAGTGGCAAGAAGAAGTTAGCTAATCCACCAATCATATAAATAAGTGATATAAAACAAAAATTAGGGCTTATAATAAAAAATATAATATGCCCATGTAGTACAGAGGAATCAGCTGTGTAGGGAGAAGACTCCAGTAAAAAGTGTCATCTGAGCCTTATTGAAAGAATAACAAGGATACAGCTATATTCAGATACCGGGGGGTGGTATTTAAAAGAGATGAAGCATCTTTTTTAAAGTAGTTTTTAAGAGGTTTTAAATTTCATCTTGCACACCGAAGTCATACATACAGGGCAAAGTCAGAGCTTTTATGTTTGCCTTTATTCTTTAACCTTTAAAACACTACTATAGTTGAATATTAAAACAGAAACAATAGCAAGAAGTGAGCATATTATGATTACAGTCCCTCACTCATTCTTTACTGCACAAAAATGGCAGCATGAGTGTCGCTCACTGGCCTCATTAAGAGGTTTGACACTGAACACCAGCCCTGGGATGATGTTCATCATCCTCTCATGCTTCTCCATTGTAATGGTGCCGTCTTTCCTGATTTGGATCAAAGTCCTCCAGTTCTACTGATCCATAGAGTCCCCCTAGCATTTGTTAGGCCGAACCTTGTAATTGATTCCAGCTGTATACATGGACAAGCTTAAAATGAAATGCTAGGTGTATGCATTGGCTTCAGTGTATGACCCTTCATTGTTAAGCTATGAAATTAAAACTCTATATTTAACTGGCAATCAGATAAAGAAAACTTAATTTGTAGAGAAGTGTTGGTGTGTATAGCTAATTTGTATTGCGTGGGATTCATTGTGATGCCTCTGCATTTATTATTTTGCCTCAACTGTTACTTGAAGATGGCATAACACATCATTTATCCTGTGTTATCAGTAATGGAAAAGTTGTCTTTTCAAAAAGAGGGTTCATCATTATATGCTGCTTGTCGAGAGCATGCACTTACAGAATTGCATTCCCTCTGTGCCATCCATCTATAATATATCCATATATGTGTAACTTGAATTAAAAAAAAAAAAAAAAAGATGGAGCATCATATGAAACAGGCTACAAGAAAGAGCCTAGAACATTCAAGAAAGAGAAAAGAGGCCAGAAGTGCACACTGAATGAATGAGAAAGGGAGCAGTTACGTCTGGCGTGATGCAGGGGGCCGAGCTGGGGAAGCTCCTTCCCTTACAATCTCCACTCCACTGGAGGCTTTGCGTTGGCAAGTGCCAATTTGATTTATGCTACGAATGCCACTCAGGTACCTGTGTGAGCAAAGGATTGGAGAGAAGCAAAGCCACAGGCAGCACAGTGAGGGGATGTTTCAGTTCCAGATGCGAGAGAGAGAGAGAGATGGATGGAAAGCCACAGAGAGGAATGAGGGTAGATAGTGTTACCATGTTTGGGAAATATTCTTCTGGACATAAAGCAATCAGAATAGTTCATATACCGCCAGTGGATTCAGGGGGGACTATAAGAGTTTGGCTTGAGATATGAAAGATTGGGAACAGGCCGCCGTGAGAAGAATATAAAGATTTCTGATTGGCCCATGTTTCATTTGAAACCTCTATCTGACATCCAGTTGGAAACAGTGACTAGTTAGAATATCCTGAGAAAGTAGGAGCTCAAAATTAGACAGAGAGCCGTCAGCACACGCGTGGTATGAAAACGCCTACACTGGGTAAGAAGCCTAGGGAGAGGGGATAGAGGTGGCTTCAGGGACCAGAAGACAGAATTGAGACATATCAACAAAGAGATAAAAATCTCCTGTGGATGGAGCCAAGACCGCAATATCCCCTGAGTCTCAAACTTTGAGAAGGCTTTATTCATCTGGACACTACTGTGCATGAACAGCAGTACGGATGGAAAAGGCTAAAATAGAAGAAACACAGACCTTCCCCCTCTGTGAGCTCAATAAATGATCATTGAGAAAATGTCAGTACTCTAAGGGGCACATGAGACACAGTGGGGGTAGGTACTGGAATCACAAAAGAGCAGACAGATAGATACTTGAAGAGCCTCTCAGGAAAAATCTCTGGGCCAGATGTCCTAGCTTGACTAGATACAGTCACGTGTCACATAAGGGCATTTTGACCAGCAACAGATTATGTATACACGGTGGTTCCATCGATTACAGGGAAGTGAGAAATCCCACCGCCTTCACGATGTCACAGTACAACGCCTTACTCAGGTGTCTACAGTGACGCTGGTGCCACACACCCACTGTACTGCCAGTCATACAAAGGATAGCACATGCCATTATGTACAGAACACAGTACTGGATATGATAATGAATGACCGTGCTACTGACTTGTGGATTAACTGTACCCTATTTTTATCATGATTTTACAGTATACTCCTATGTGTTAAAAGAAACAGTTAACTGTTATAGTCATGAAGACCCTCCAGTGGGCCCAAACATGGGAGAGAAAGGCAGTGACAGTGACGATTCTGACCCTAGGCTTATGTGTGTGTTAGTGTCCATTTTTAACTAAAAGTTTTAAAAAGTAAGAAAACAAATTTATAAAATAATGATATAAAAAAAGTATTTTCTTACAGTTATACAATGTGTTTATGTTCTAAGCTTAATGTTATTATAGAAAAGTCAAAAGTATTAAAAAATATATATAAACTAAAATATTTATAGTAAGATAAGATTACCTTATTATTAAGGAAAAATATTTTTATAAATCTAAGATAGTCTACAATACAGTGTTTATATAACCTACAATAAAGTACAGTCATGTCCTAGGTTATAAAGTCCCTCACCCCTCAGAACTACATCTAGTCCAGTCAGCTCCATGCTTGGTAAGTTTCCCACACAGTTGTGCCATTTCCCATCTTTCATCCTGTACCTCGTTTATGTTTGGATATGTTTAAACAAATACTTACCGCTGAATGATAATTGCTGCAGTGATCTGTCCAACAAGGTGCTCTAGGATAGGTTTCTAGCCTCGGGGCAACTGGCCATATGATATAGGTTAGGTGTACAGCAGGCCACACTACCTATATTTGCATAAGTGCACAATCAGGTGTTTGCACAATGATGAAACCACCTAACAACGTGGTTCTCAAAAGATACCCCTGTCCTTAAGTGGTGCACAACTGTATATGGGTGAGAGTGTCCAAGTGGGGATTCACATAGTGAAGAATCTCCTAAATTAGATGTCACGCTACCCAATCTGAGTGTTATTTCCACCCCAGTCAGCTGCTGAAACAAGCATCCTTCATGCTGTGCAGCCTTGTCTGGTTGTGTGAGGACAGGTGCCTGTTAGTAAGTGTGTGTGTGTGTGTGTGTGTGTTCTAAAGTATGTTTTCCCTTTCACTGAATGAAGGTGATAGACTATAAATGTCTAGGTAATTCAGGCTGAAGTATCTGAGTGAAAATAGCCCATCTCTTTGGTTAGCTTCACCTTCTCTCTGCACATCTTCTCCCTGGATGGCCCCGTGGGTAGGAGCAGAGTGACATCAGCTCTACCTTTGGGTTAGGGTACCCTAACATATCACACATCCCCCACAGTTTCATGCAGAGTTCTTCCAGAACCACCACATCTCCCATCCCTGATAATTTGTAGGTAAGACATTTAATACCATAGGCAATAATTGACTATTATGAATTATTGAATAAAAATATTGTTTAATAGAGATAGTGGTTTAAGACGTAACCCTACATATGTTATACAAAGTGAACCTGAGATGAGCCAGGAGAAAACATTGCTTTGTTGTTTTCTAAATAAAGGGATGAGTTGGTGATATAAGATCCCTGGGTTGCCATGGGAATCAAGGAATTAAATGAATGCCGAGCTGCAGAACCACTATTTGTTAAGTGCACACTGCGTGAAGCGTTCTGCCGGGCTCACTGACCCGGTTAGGCAGGAATTGCAGGTGACTGAAATTAAGACTGAGAGAGGTTGCATAGGATTTGAAGCCAGCAGGAGTTGGTGGCAGGGTGTCCCGCCAAGACCCGTCCCAGGGGAAGCCGTGCTTGTCTTTCTGCCAAGCACTGCCTCCCAGTGGTCTCTCTGCCCTCCATTGCAGAGCCTGTGTGCACACTGTGGCACAGCTTCTGATTCTGTCACTGTCACTCTGCTTTTGTTATTGATGTTACCCATTCAGTCCTCCTTCTCTCTCACCTGGTGCAGCAGCCCCCTCTTTGTTTCACCTGCCAGGTGAAAAAGAAGACGTGCTCTTCCCAGTGTAGAGCTGATAGTCCCGCCTGTTTGTGTGTTTTCAGTCACTTCTCTCTTCACGAAAACTTTTAAAACTCTTCATGCTGGTGACTAAGACTACACATGTATTTTCTTTAGCCAAAGCTTTTAGCCTTATATGCTAACAAAGATGCTAATCTCAGGTGATGCCTCTGCACGCACACCAGGAACCAGTGGGTAGCTTAGGTCTAATCAGAACTGAGGCTTCTTCTGTGCACCCCAGAATAATCATTATTCATGGAGATGAAAGCAGAAAGATCAGTAGGAGGAGATAGTGTCACAGAAGTGAAAGATTAAAGTGATACAATTAGGGGGCTGCAAGCCCAGGTTGCCTCCAGAAGCCAAACATGGCGAGGAAACAGTTTCTCTCATACAGCCTCCAGAATGACTGTTTATTTCACACTTCTGATCTCTGCAAATATCAGAGATTTAATTGTAGTGGTTTTAAGAACAAAAATTTGTGATTTTTTTACAGTAGCAATAGGAAATGTAACATACACCTCTCTTTCTAGTTGACTCTGAGTAACTTTATTAGCTTTGCTTCCTTGGGCTGTACTTCATGTAGGAGAGGAAAAGCCAGTGTAACTTGGCCTCTAACTCCATTCCCCTACACCTGAGAAGTGAGAGTGGGCTGAATATATCATTTTCACCTTCAAGAAAGCAGAGAAGAGAAAACAGCAAAAATGGCTTGACTACACTGAGCTCCAGCACATGACACCCTGTTTCTGTCTTCCGAGCATTGAATGAATGTCTTCCCCACAGAAGGGGAACAGGATTATTTAAGAGTCTATTTCTTTGCATAATAAGTGGATGAAAAATCTCTATCACTTGGCATATTTAAGCCAAGAATGCAACTGTTTTGATAAATGTTTATTCTCTACAAACATTGGCAGTAACAAGAAAACCACAAAGTGGCTGAGATTCTACCAGCCATTCTGTGCAGCTCGTTCACTTTCTAAGAATTGCAGAGAACAATTAGTTGAAGCTCTTTTTCAATCACATAAATCACATCACACAGTTCAGCCATTGCATATTATTCGCCCAACTGGTTGAAAGGACTTGTAGCTGGATTTATAGACTCATTGGTACAATTGCTTCTCCCCAGAGCTGGATGTGGCTTAGGTGGGGCCTTCTGGGATGCACCAACTGGTGTCAACCCAGATAGATCTCTCCAGTGCTAAGCAAAGGAATGGGGACAGCCATGTCCCTGACTCAGAGTTCGTCAAGTAATTGGGACATTCTCAAGTTTCCTGGAGCATGTTTCTAAGATCATTCCCAGCATCCAATTTAGTCATCATCACACTTTATTTTCAAAGTGTCATTTTGGATGACACCTTCATTAAAACCATTATGATTTTAATAATGATGATAATTCCAGAAACTGACAGCTTAGCGGCATTAATGGAAGAGGTGCTATTGCTAATTTATACATCATCGTACGCTGTCAAAAAGGAAGGCTGCCCAGTCCATTTTTCCCTAACACATTTCTGGTATCTAGTCCTTGAACTAGATCAATGTCATAACTAGTCCACTGGTCAGCTCCGGTCCATCCAGGGTCTCACAGGGCTCTTAGTCACTTCCCTCTACCCACTTCTACCCATCATCACTTCCAATTATTTCTAAGTTGAAGATATCTCTTAATCCCTTTCTCCACTTTTGTTGCCAACAAATTTAGAATCAGACATCAGCCTAGACTGTACCTAGGCTGCCCCGTTTCTAAAGGCTCCTTATTCAAAGCCACACTATTCACAAAAATAAGCAAATAGTAAACAGCAAGGAAGCACTAAGGCTGCCCACAGGTGGTAAAACATGAGACTATGCAAGGATTGCTAGGTTTGATTCACAATGGAGGCATGAAAGTGTGATGAAATTAGAAGCGCAGAAGCCGCTGAGAAACAAAGAGTGTTTGTGTGAACATCGTGTGCATGTATTCATTACTTTAAAACTTTTTTTTTGTATGAGAGGACGACATTTTAAATCTGAGGAATGAGAAGGGCTTATTAACAAATAATGCTAAAGGAGACTGAAAAATTATTTGAGAAAAATTCTGGTAGTTAATTCAAATATCCACTAATGTAATTTCAAGTTTAAAATGTTGCTAATAAAATTTTAAAAACTTTATGCAGAAAATAAATAATTTTAAGCAAAGGATAGAAAAATGCCTCTCTCAGAATGATACCATGGGGGAAAAAAAGCATAAAGGAAAAATACACATATATTTGGTAAAATAAAACTATAAAATTGTTGCACATTATAAGACATACTAAAATATTTAAAACCAACAGCAGATTAGGAAAAATATATTTCAAGCACACAGAAAAGATATAGAGTTGATATATTTAAAAATCTTTAATAAATCAGAAAAGTAAATACACACGAACACACATAATACATTTGTAACTTCGTGGTATAGGAATACATTGCAAAAGTATTCATAAGTTTAAAATTCAACCAGTGAAAGCAAATTTAACCTATTTTTTTAAATAGTTATTTTATTGCCTAAAACATTGGTACAATTTAAAATAAATTATTAATATCTTAGTGCTGATTCAGATTTATGGTTCTTCCCACTAAAACTAGAACTATCTTACATGGCACATTTTTTAAGACTATTCCAAATTAAAAAATAATCTGGTTTGAAGTTGTTTCTAGAACTTGACCGTTTCTTAGACCAACTCGGCATCATTGGCTGAGAATGCAAACTCAGCAAGGACCATGGCTGAGAGTGCACATGTGTCTGCTGAGGCGCCAGGTGCCCAGTAAGTGCTCAGCACGCAGTGTATCCTGCTGGACTGGCCCTAGAGAAAGGGCCCCCTCATCCGGAACATGACACTAGGGTGTGGGGGGCTTCAGCTTCTCTCCTCCTCTCTCAGTTCCACATTTCCCTCTTTTGTCCGTGATACAGCCTTGGTCATACCACAGTTGTGAGGGTAGAGTTTGAGTCTGTTTTGATCCCTAGTTCCCCAGCAGTGACCACAATCTCTGATACTCTCTCATCTCTGAAAAATATATGTAAGGATTTTATAAATAGCTTTGGCCATTTTTGACTCTATTTGCAAATAGCTGGATTAGCTGAAACATCAGAAGTTTTCTAAAGCAGATTCACTGAAGTTGAAAGGCTCCAGAGTATGACAAAAGGGTGACCAGGACCACCATGAAAAGCCAGTGCTTGGATCTGCTTCCAGCAGCTCTCAACCTGTGGGTCGCGACCCCTTTTTAACAATGAAAATACATTGCGGCATTAGGAAGGTTGAGAACCACTGGGCGCTCCCTGTTACTCACCCCTGGCCAAGGACAAGGAAGGACATTGAGAAACACATGCAAAAACGGTGAATTCTTTCCAAAGCTGCGGAGGCTCAAGTTAGATAACTCTGTGGCCCCACTGTCACTATACAGTGTAAGAGCCCTGTCCCAGCACCGTCAATGTTGTTTACAGAATGAATTTGTTCATGAGTTCAGGGGATCTGCAGCTAGCATTAGTTCAATCATACTCCAAAGATATGCAGATGTAATTGCTGTTAGAAAGTAAAAAGGCAAATGAAATAAAATGCAAATGAGAAATTTTATCCTGGGAAGGACATTTTATTAAAATTTTCCTTCCTCTTCTAATTAATATAAAGAGAAACAAACAACCTCAGAGTTAATGTGTCTTGACTAAGGTTACAGAGAAAGTTAGAAGTGGTAACAACAACAACAAACTGCAGAAAATGTTGGTTTAATTCTGTACAAAGGTCAAACTGACAGAGAGAAAATATTTCCCTCCCCCCTCCCTCCCTGCCTTCCTGCCCCTTTTCTCTTCCTCCCCGCCTCCTTCCCTCTTTAACAAATATTCTTTGTAGTAAAGGGAAGGGTGACTCCCCCTCAGGGCTGGTTGGTGGAGGCAGTGAAGACCAAGGGCAGCTGACAGGTGTCTCATGAACAAACGGACTAGGTTTCTTTCTTAGACCTACAGAAGTCGAAGGCTCTCTATACTCTAATTTCACATCATTGAGGGAGCCCACACTTGCCCATTTTACCAGACATCTTCTAAGGCAGTGGTTCTCAACCTTCCTAATGCCCCGGCCCTTTAATACGGTTCCTGTGTGTCACGATCTACAGGTTGAAAACGCTGCTCTAAGTCAATCCTACTATGTCTTGTAATGTAGTTTCAGAAAATGCATTGGAAATGGGAAAATGAAGGTTTAAGAAAGAGAGATAGAGACCACATCTTATCTTAAAATGACTTAACTAAAGCTCCAACATGTTTAGGAATGTTTGAAATATACATGATGTGACACCACTAGAAGCAAATGTTGATCAGGCACAGAAAACCCACCTGAGAAAGCAGTCACCCTTAGTAGGCTACTAAGCTGTCAATCAACTACTAAGAAAAATTGAAAATATTCCACTTAAATTTGTGACATTTCATCACCATGGACTCAAATTATGAATCCCTGGGGAAATAGTCAACATTAAAAATGTAAATAGAGGGCAACCTTTCTCAAAATTTTCTAAGTACACCAAAAACAACAACCTTGAATTGCAACCCAGGGTTCAGGGCTGTGTAATGATGGGAGATGACCATGGTTTGCAATATTCTGGTATACACCACCTCTGACTCACACGTGTGGCACCTTGGAGGCATTTCTGAAATATTTTGGTGAAAATTGAGAATTACCAAAAGAATCTTCCCCACCATCATTCTGCCCCTTCCCACAGAAAGAGAAATGCTATGTTCATTGGTCTGATACTGTGATGCTGACTGAAGGAACCTGGTTATAAGAGCGTTATAAAAACAAGTGTGGGCCTGTCGTACACCGGTGTCAGTCTTTCTAGTCTTCACATATGTGGAAATCCCAGAACACAATAGTTATCTTGCTTTCCTTTCTTTTTACCTGGCCTGGTAACTGTGTAATATTTCATCTAAACTATGATTGCATTTAGAGTGCAAAGAGATATATGAATTATTAAGCCAGAACAGCACCCATGAGTTGGCATAGTCCAATCAAAGACATATGTGGTCATTCGACAACCCGGTACTAGGGAGTTCTCAGACTTTCAGGGACAACTCTGTCTGGTGGAACTAAAGGGGACATACAACGCTTATTTGTTCTTGAACCTAAGCCATATTCTTTAGGATAGCTTTGAGAGCAGTCTACTCAGTGATATCAAGTGCTAATATCAGGTCCGGGCGCAGTGGCTCACGCCTGTAATCCTAGCACAAGTGGATTGCCTGAGCTCAGGAGTTTGAAACCAGCCTGAGCAAGAGTGACAATCCATTTCTATAAAAGGTAAAAAAAAAAAAAAAAAAAAAAAAAAAACTAGCCAGGCATTATGGAGGGAGCCTATAGTCCCAGATACTCGATTGGCTGAGCCAGGAGGATAGCTTGAACCCAGGAGATTTAAGTTGCTTTGAGCTATGACACTATGGCACTTTACCCAGGGTGACAGAGTTGGATTCTATCTCAAAAAAATAAAAAAGTACTAATATCAGAGTATCAATTATTACTAATACAGCAGAACTGCCATAGCTAACCACAATCCCTACAGTGACCACCTCCTTAAACTGACCTTATTTTCACAGACCAGACCTGGACCTTATGTACGTATCAAAACAGTAGGCCTACTTCCTCATGTTGATCACATCCGTGTGTTGACCAGTTGTTATAGTCCCTTGGGTCGTCAATTACAGAGGTTCTACTGCATTTACTTTTCACATTGCTCATTGTTGCAAAAGGGTGTTTAGGAAAGCAGGAATGAAGAATGCCAGATTTTGTGACCTTGGAAGAAGCCCAGTCCCACCATCCTAGTGTCTGGTGTGATGAATAATTGTGCACCTTGCTTGTCTGAACCACAGGATGCCCAGGTATTTGGTTAAGCATTCTTTGTAGATGTGTCTGGGGGGTATTGCTGAGAGATTAACATTGTAATCAGTAGACTAAGACCAGCAGGTGACCCTCCCCAATGCAGCTGGACACTGTCCAGTCTATGGGAGGCCTAATAGAACAAAAATATAGAAAAGAATTACTGTGTGGGCACAAATCCTTTTCTGCCCTCCGCACTCAGAGGCCTGCAGACCTGAAGTGGAATCTGTACCATTGGTTCTCTGACTCCTCAGCCTCCAAATTACACCGTGAGCTTTCCTATGTCTCCTACTTGAAGAGGACAGACTGTGGGATTTCTCAGCCTTTGTCATTGCATGAGCTAATGTCTGGTAAAAAATATTTCTAAATATCACATCTTTATACCTATATATCCTATTGATTCTTGACACTTTCTTTTTGTTTGTTTTAAGTTCAAAAGTCATCCCTGCTCTTCTGTAAAGCAGTGATATAGCTTTTTTGCTTGCATTCCCTTATTTATTAAACCAAACCATCCAACAAAATGCTTCTTCTCTTTGTTTGGGATGCTCAAACTATTCCCTAGATGATATACATAAACCACACTTTTTTCCCATTGATAGCTGGTAGTTAGCAATCAGCAGGGAACCCAAACACTAGACTGTGTGTCAACATCGGCCCTGTGGTTTGCAGCCCATTCTCATCAGGACAGAGTATGAGAAAGATGCTCTAGGCTTGCACGATCTTTCTTAAATTTCCTAGAAATATTTCCCTGAACTTTTCATTCCTTTGGTTAACATATATTAAGGTTGGAGTTTAACTGGGATATATATATATTTTTTTTATCAGACAGTTCCTGATTAATATTGATTTATTTTATAAATGACCTCAAAGTTTTTTGTTTGTTTGTTTGTTTTTTTCCTTTCTTTATTTTTTATTGTTGGGGATTCATTGAGGGTACAATAAACCAGGTTACACTGATTGCATTTTTTAGGTAAAGTCCCTCTTACAATCCTGTCTTGCGCCCAAAAGGTGTGGCACACACCAAAGCCCCACTCCCCTCCCTC